>CAEGAG010072985.1:0-67697 GCA_903067065.1 Brachyrhaphis terrabensis | reverse complement strand
CCCAGTGGCTGAAATAAATTACTACATTTAAAACACTTTAATAAAGTGGTCCATATATAAGGCGCACCGGATTATAAGGCGCACTGTCGGCTTTTGAGAAAATTTAAGGCTTTTAGGTGCGCCATATAGTGCGGAAAATACGGTACTAAAACCATTAACTGTAATTAAAATCATAATATTCCAGACTTTATTAAACATTTCCAGTCAACAGAGACACACACAGGAGTGTACTTCTGTTGTCATTAAATGACCATTTCCTGTTGTGTACTTTCCCAGGAGTTTGGATTGGCCCGCTTCAAGAGCAACCAGGTGAAGGCCATGAAGGGGCTGGAATACGCTCTGTCCAATCTGCAGGGTATGTATGCTACGGTTGAGCTTCAGATGAGGGCAAGGCGAAGTGTAACGTCTTATTAATATGTAATATGCTTAAATAGCAAAAGATTAGAGAAACCTCTCCTGTTGTTCCTGCTCTGACAAAAGTATAAAGTTTGGAGGTCTGACATAAAAGAAGACAAAGTCACTTTTGAGAAAGAAAACCATAAACCGTTCAGTTAGAAACAAATGTAATCTGCTATTAACAGTTAGCTGCTTGTTTTGATCTGTCACAGTGTAGCTTCTTGCGCGGTCTGGTAGTCCTGACTGCTGATGCAGCAGCGTACTGTTGTCTAAAAAGGAGTTCTCCCATTGTTGTGATTCTGTTTTATTGCCCCATTGTTGATGGCTCTGCAGGACTGGGCATCAGGCTGAGCGTTGGGGTGAGTATGTCGGGTGGGTGGCGGGGTGGCATCAATTTGACACTCTTGGCCTCTGCCCATGGTGGTCACACGAGCCTGCAACAATAGATAGAGTAGTGGAGGTACTGACACCCCCATTATTCTGGGAAAATATTACCAGCTAGAGCAACAATGTCTTTATTTGGTCCTCAAAACAGCAATAAAATGTCTGTTTTGATGCAGCATGGATAACCTAGCATTACTTCCAGCAGTTACAATTTGTGAAAAATTGCCTGCATCCATTATTATTTATAATTCAGTTTTGCTTGTTGCAAGCAAAAAAAACTCTAGTGGCATGTAAATATTAAAATAAGCTGAAAATGCATGATCAGAGCATGTGCATTGCTTCCACATCTCAGATTAAAAGGCCCAAATAAAGTCCTTGTTATTTAGTACATTTTGATTTGAAGCTTCTGGTTTGTTTTTGTAGTTTTTCTGTTACTGTAGACTGTCAGTAAGCCACATAGCTTAGAAACACACCAAGTTTTGGTCCTTCTTATATATTGTAGTCATTTGGTTGTTTGTAGGGATTTTGAGTCAGAGCCAAATTTGAGGGAAAGTGATGAAGCGTTATGTGTGCGAAGGATTTCAGAAAATTTGCATGGGGTTTTCCTAGGTCTGTTTTTCTGCTGTCATTAGCGCCACATAAAAACAGACTGCTTTTAATTTTCTGCCTTAAACATGCAGCTGCACGTCGCGTTTCTGTCTTGCTGTTGACAAACTGTCACTGCTGCCAGCATCAGTTGTTCGAGAAGCCTAGAGGAATTTACTTCCATATGCAGAGGTTTTAACCCTTGAACTTTTCCACATTTTGTCCAAGTTGTAAAGCAGGTTGAAGCAAAGTTAGGTTATAAAAATATCTCAACGTCATCCAGTAATTGGAAGAGCACGGCACAACTCTTAGCGACATTAGACAGTGAGAACGCTAATCTGAGAAGCAACCATCGGTTTTGATCATTGCAGGTTTGGACGAGTTGCAGAGTCCCACAGCTCCTGTAGAGAATATGGCAAACATGTGAGAGAAGGTGCTTTATTCTGAAAGCAAAACTGAACCCTCTGTCCTGCATTCAACATGCACGGTGCAAAACTAAAACCCCACCCTGAATGCACTGACTCCATGGAGCAGCAGGTGGGGGCAGCACGATGCAGAGGAGATGCTTCTTTCAGCAGGTCACAGGGAATCTGCTCAGAGTTAATAGGATGATAGATGGCAGGCAGAGACTTGCCTACAAAAATACTTGTAGGTTTAATCGGTGACATGTGGTTCAAGATGAAAATGCACACCACACTTTTCAGATTTTTTACTTGGAAAAACAAGAAAAATGTCATTTTCCTTCCAGCTCATAAATATGCACAAATTTGTGTTGATGTGTTACAAAACACGTTGTCGTCTGTGGTTGTAGTGTGACTAAATGTGAAAAGGGTCAAGAAGATAACGATTTCCTGAGGCGCCTTAGAAAACCGAACTTATATTCTGTTTGCTTTCTGTCTCTTAGCAAGTCATCCAACTGCCCGTTTTCAGGTGCTTGGATGTTTTGAGCTTACTAAAAATCAGGTGAAAGCTGGGATATTGCATTATATGTTTACCACATTTGAGTTTTTAATTTTGAAGGAGGGAAACAAACAGAATTGGTAAAAGATTTGAATCGGCAAGTCAAACCTCAAAGCAAACCAAAACTTTGTCAGCCTCCAGAAGCCTCATTGGTACATCTCTTTTTTTGTTCTTTTACAAAAGAAGCAAAACCTTCTTAGCATAAGTACTTTAAGATTATTGGAGTAAACTTTTCACAGTAGCTACGACACACTGAGGCGACCTCAGAACTTTTCTACCTGCTTTTTCACTTTGTTGAAATCTGCTGCAAGGTTTGAAGAGAGCGGTTCATCCCTGCTGTCCATTTTGTCTTTATTGTGCTTGTTGATCTCCCTGAAGGTTTGAAGGTTCACCGTCAGGACAGACACACACACACACGCGCTCACGCCCTCACACTCCATAGCCCACGGCAGTGAATCCAATGTGAGCCAGTTCAAACCAGCATACAAATGAGGGTGTTCTGTTTACTTGTAGGATCTCTAAGGTCCTCTGTGCTTGTTGTTATGTCACCTATTCATCTGACATCCTTGAGTCCATAATATGGAAAACAGATGACTGGCTGTCTGGAACTCAGACAGCACTCATATTAACTCAGATTAAATTAAAGCCTTTGAGATATTGTCCGTTCAGAGTAAGGATACAGAGACTCATTCTCGTTTTAAACTCTTTATTTTTTGGAAATGATCTCAGGTAAGCCAATAAATGAGAGTTAAACCCATGGTAATAATTGCAGTTGAGCCTTTCACTTTCATCCTAACTTGGTGCCTGCAGCATCGGTAAATCTGTCGACATCCTTAGATAACGGTGTCTTTGATGCCTCCTCAGATTTTCTTACAAACACAAAAATATTAAAAGAAAGTCACCTGAAACCCCGCCTTGCAAAAGTAATTCTGTCCCTTTAACATGTTCGCATGTTTTTTATGTGACAACCACAACAAAGGGTGGTTGTGTGAAATGCCTTAGGATACATAAAGCTCTTTCTATTCTCATGGTCATTAGTCATGAAACACAGCAGACAGGTCAGAGATAAATGCGTTGCACAAATCAAACCTACACAGCTGCCCACTTAAACGGACAGACTGGGTGAGAAAACCATTACTGAGGAAAATCCTGCCTTAGTGTTACAGTGGACATGTGGGTGAAGGCGATCTGGTCAGATGAGACCAAACTGAACCTTCTGGCCTACATGCAGAATGTGGCAGCATCATGCTGTGGGGATGTTTTTCAGGGATGCAGAAAAAGGGAAGCTGGTCATTTGATGGGAATGTTAGTGGTGCTAAATATCGGACAAAGATTTCAGGCTTCCAGCAGCCTGGTCATCCAACCTGTAGATAAAGTGTATTCTGCTGATTCTCTATTCTGAACAGACAATCTTTGCCAAGATTTGAAAATTGATATTCAAGCTTATTCTTTGCGGTTGAGCTTGAACTATTTTTCAAAGAATAATGTTCAAAGCCACGTAGGCAGAATCCTAAAGACTTCATAATTACACACTGCTGTTGGTCTACGACTTAAAATCCCAATTAATTACATTCAGGTTTGTAGTTGCAACATGGCAAAATGGAAAAAAGATCAAGATGTATGAATACTTTTGCAACGAGTCGTGCAGATGTTGAATATTCATGCCTTGGTTATTGATTTAAGGAAAGTTGATCTTCTTTCTGTCTTATCCCGCTCTGGTTCTGGTAGGAGAGGCGCCGCAACGGCTGCTCCGGGACTCAGTGAGACCCCCGTCAGAGAAGGCCAAGGAGGCGGCCAAGACGCTGGCTTCAGCTGCCGCTGCTCCGCAGAAATCCCAGCAGTACGTCTGACGGCCGGGAGCGGGAGGCTCAAGGCCGACGCCCAAGATGAGAGCAAACTGCGACCGACTTGGTTCTCTTCGTCATGTCTGTTTTTTTTTTTTTTCTTTCTGCCTCAGTTCTGTTAAATCTCAGGTGTTTGTATGAAAGCCGTCTGCCTTTCAGTGCTAGAAAGAGTCAGTCAGGTGTAAATACTGAGTCCAGATAACTTCACATTTTAAGTCCTCCTAGTAGAGACAATGTTGATTTTATTTTTACTTTTTAGAGCTAATATATAGAGCTAATATATGCATCAGTACGATAATTTGTGACATGATCATTAGAAAGCATAAAATGCCTATGCTGACACTTGACAATCACAACAGACTGGCTTCTATCAGAATGAGCAACATTTTCACTGATTTACTGTAATGTGATCAGGCTGTAACTGAATGACTGTTTCTGATGTGCAATAATGAAACTGAATCAACTTTAATTTTAAAACTTGTTCTAAAGATCATTCTGATTTCAGCGACTGCATTCCTTTCAGGTTTGAATTTGACTGAATTTTTATTTGTTGTCTAAGCCTTGGATTAAAGATACAATGTGACAGATGTATTCCTGATTTTTTTTTTTTCTGGTCATTTTAAACAGACAAGCTCTCATAAAATAGAAAAATCTTCAACATGTCCAATTTCAGAAAGCTCTTTTGCTAAACAAGCTTCAATAAAACTCAAAAAAAAAAAAAAAAGGTTTCATGATTGACGGATGCTTATTGTTTATGGGATCAGCTAACGTCTTTCTGCTGCTGCTGCAAGAAGCTCCACTCTGACCTTTAAAAGTTAATATTCCAGACTTCAGCTTCACAGCTGCACAAACCAAACAGGAAGCCCCCTAACATTTCAGCTCTTTTATCTGCCTTTTCCTGCTGCTTTGCTCAGCTGCGTGCATGAATAAGTCACAGCAACGTGTTTATGTATAAAACATTTTAATTATATTACAATGAGATAACACACAATACCTTCAAGTGTTTGCTAAAATGTAGCCAGCACCAGGTACTCGTGTAGACGCGCTCATACGCACAAAACAAAAACAAAAAAAAATAGGAACTTAATAACATCTTCTGTATGCAAATTACACATCCTCTATAAAGGAACATATTTCACAGGTCTCTGGCACAGAACTCTCCCTCCCCTGCTCAGCACACCGGTCCCCAACTGTTTCCCCATCATCCTCTGTACTAAACGCCCAGCCAGAGATACTCCTGCTGATGCGGCTCTGGAGGGCTCTACCTCTACGTGTGAAGATGTGATGAAGGCTGAAAAAGGGTGGAAAGCCGACTTAAAGCCTAAAGGTTACTTAAAGCTATCCATGTTGTATTATAAGACACAAATTCTTAATTAATCATGGAAGGAATAAAAGTGACCATTTGTTTGGCAGGAATAATATTTTTATTGGAAGTCATTGTGTGGATTTTAAAAGCAGCAATAGATTCTTATCTCCGATCAAGGTGTGCTGATGTTATTTTGTCTGAGCCAAACCTACACGCTTTGCAGAAAGTGCACTATACCAAAGCTAATCTCTGAGCAACAGTAACACAAAAGTAGGCATGGGCCAGTAAAGATATTCTCACAATAAAATGTTAAGAAAAAAATATATAACAGAAAAATATAAAAAATCTAATTGTGTTTGTCTCAAAGCATTCAGAGCTCAGAAAGTCTGTGTTCAACCACCTGACTAGCAGGTGGAGCAGCTAGCATCATGCTACTGTGGCTCCATCTAGCTGAAGAAAAAACTCTGGTCACTCCAGACCCTTATTTTGGCATTTCAATTAAAGTGCCTTTCAATTACAGATGCACTGATAAATCACTAAGATATTGGAACCAACCAATTTCCACCTAATATCAATATTGTTAAAAGAACTTTTAAAAATCAATCATCCAGACCCTTGGAATTTGCCATTCAGGATAGCATTAGGATAACATTTCCTAATGTTCTTTTGGATACAGAACTACAACCTCCACCACTCACAGATTTTTGTCCTTTATGTTGCAGTCCTTAAAGTTTTTTTTAATTATTATTATTATTAAATTGGCAGGCGATTCCTGATAACGGGTCAGAAAAAGCCTAATTGGTGCATTTCTACTTTAATCCTACTTTCAGGGTTTTTTTTGTGATTCTGAAATCTGAACCTTTTAAAACTTCAATACCAGCAACTGGTCCATGCCTATGCAGACGCCGTCATCAAAACTAATCTTTGCTTGCATGTGTGTTTATATATGTACATTTATACATATATATATATATTTATATTTATTCAACTGATACAATCTCTGCTTAGAAAAGGCACATCTTTACAGGAACCTCCATACACGCCTTCCCCCTTTTAAAACTGAACCAGAATGTTGACTATCTTCCGGTCGGCTGCTCAGTAACCACTCAGCATGACTGTGTGTGCTATTTTATTTTTTTTCTGAAACATCATAATCTCACATCCGACTCTCAATTCGCCCCAATCCCATACAGGAGGTTCTGTGCGAGAGAATCATCCCATGCCTTCAAAAATAGTATACTCAGTTGTTCATTTTGACCAACATGGATGCCATTTTTTTTTTATTTGTTTGTTTGTTTGTTTATTTTTTGCAACAAACAGCCATGTACAAATGCTCTGACATGAATGTAAACTGTTTATGACCAAAAGAAAAATAAATTTAACCTGGGGTTGGGTTTCTTCTTTTTTTTTTTCCCTCCTGCAGTGTATGGAGAGAGTGCAGATAGGAGGTAAAAAAAAAAAAAAAAGTGTTGGTCACCATAAATGCACCACAGAGTAAAAGCAAAATAAACCACCTGCTTGTCTTTAAAAATCCCTGCCCTTCCCACCCTCCCTTGTCTGAAAGCACAAGATGGTCATATTGCTGTTAGTCAAGAAGTCCTCCTGATCGATGGGTAACACTAGTTTTTTTTTTCTGTTTCAGTTTGGGACGGACCACCTGGGATCTCGGAGGATAACACCTTAAGCTGCCATTGATTGGATTATTCTTTTATCGCTCCTCTCCCGGGTGGCTCCCGCAGAACAAACATTTAGTCAAAATACAATAATTGTAAAAAAAAAAAAAAAAAAAAAAACATTAAAGAAGATGAAGAAGCTTCAAGCTCAGACGTTTAGAGCCCCCCGCTGGTGTCCGTTCGGTGGGGCTGTGGAGCGAATAGAAGCTGCCATGGGAGTTCACCAGTGTGTGTGTTTTTTTTTTTGTTTATTTCCATGACAGAGGTGGCTGGGCGGTGGCGGGGGCTCCCGGACAGGGTGCAGGGTGCGGCGGTGGCTCCAAGCAGAAGCCAAGGGGCGGCGGGAGGCAGGGGTTCAGAGGGATACTGATGTCGTCACAATACCCCTCTGCTTGTGGAAGTGTAGAGAAAACAAGGAGGAGGAGGGGGGAGTGTGACCTGAGTTGGGGAGGTAACGAGGAGGAGGAAGAGGAGAAGGAGGAGGAAGGCTCACCAAGGCACAGAATGACAGCAGGAGAGTCACCCAAGAGAGAGGGGGCCAGTGTATGAGCTCCCCTGCCCCCACTCTCCCTTCAACAAGCCTGGCCTCCTGTCTGTCTGTCTCTTTTATATAGATATATATTTATAGATATAGATAGATATACTCACTCTTTTTTTGACTTTTTTTTTCAGCTTTAAAGAACATTTAGGAAAATATAATACAAAACTCAGTACAAGAAATATAGACTACACTAGCTGGTTTCACTTTAAGTGACGAGTAGCTTCTTTTCTTTCCAGGGTTTTTTTTTTTTTCTTCTATTTTTAGCAGTTTTGTATTTTTTTGGTCAGACCCACCCGACGTAGTGGATGAGCTGCTTTTCTGTTTTCTTTTGTTTTTGTTTTGTTTTTTAAAGTGCCAAGCTCTACAGACTGCAAAAAGACCGGGGGGTGGGTGGGGTTGACTTGAACACCGTCAGAGAGCAGCAGGAGCGCCTCGTCCGTCCATAACCACTATTGTGCATCAGTTACAGTCAAAGCCTGGGGGACATTCGCCCAGAAAAGCCGAGAGGAGTAATAATAATAAAAAAAAAGGTAGGAGAAAGCAAAGAGAAGATTATTACTTCTGCTGGGAAAAACTGAAGGATTAGTTTGCTAAGTTCTCTATCTCTTAACAGAACAAGAACAGTTTCCCACTGATTTGTCAGCTTTGACCTGTTAATCGGACGCTGCAAATTCAGGCGAGGCGACAGAGCTGCGGAGAATTTTCCAATTCTTATCGTTAGGTGGCGCTGTGCAGACGGGCAAAGGTCAGTTAGTGAATCCGACGCAAAGGTCAGCTTACCATCTACGGGTTAAAGAAACAAAACACAACATAGAAATCTCCCAATAACAATAGCTTGTGGTCCGCCAGGATCACTTCAAAACTTAAGAGGAAGCCTCTTATTTGCTACATCAATTAGCTACTGAGAAGGAAAAAAACAAACAAACAAACAAAATGTTTGGGGTTTTATAGTTGTAGGGCAACTCCTTCCTTCCTGCTTTTCTCTCTGAATTAGTAGTCCATCCACACCATCTGGTAGTATAGTGTAGTGGTCAGTAGTGTGGAGTTAGTGGTTAGGCAACCCAACCAGAGGGAGACGTGGACATTAACTGGATTATCTATTTACACTGTTTCTGCTCCTGCAGCTCTGATGTTTCTCCTGTCGTCTTCACTGAAAGATGAACTGACCATAAAAAGAGGTTGTGGGTAAAAAAAAAAAAAAAAAAAATGTCACAATGTGTGTTGCATGCTTACGGCAACCTGGCTGTGCATTCAGGATGTGACGAAGATGAACAATAAAGGGTGGATGCATTTGGACTGGTAAGTCCAGGGTGTGACCGTCCTCTTAATGTGACCTTTTAAGGGCCTCGGAAAAGTATTCACACCCTATGAAGTTTTTCACATTTCTCGCATTACAATCATAATCTTCAATGTAGTTTGTAGGAAATTTCGTAGCATTTGTCAGCAGAAAGCTTCAAGATGGCAATAAATCTTTAGCAACAGTCATTTCTCTATGTAATGGATGACAAGCAGAAGTGCTTTTCTTTTTTTTTTAAGTGCAAAGCCTTGTCTGAATACTTTTGCCTCAGGAATTTAAATGAAACTTGCTTTTGAATTAAGTGATTAACAGGTCAAAGCTGTTCTTCTTTACTGCCTGACTAAGTAATTATCTTTCTAATTATCAGAAAGAAAAGCCACAAACTCTCCTCTGCGCTGTCTGAGCCTGCAGCAACACTAGGTTAGAAGGGGCTGTGGGGGGCAGGATGCGTTGGGGGTTGAGGGGTGCCAGGAAGGGCTCGGCTACCATGTCAGCCTGCAGAGGCGTGGCCTGGAACAGGTGGAAGCCGTACCGCCGTCGTGGACCGGTCTGACGTAGGTAACAGGCGGCGTCGGGGGCGGGAGGGAATCAGGAAGGAAAAGCAAAACGCTGGGAGGAACTGGTTGGTTGAGAGACGGATGGTGCCTAACAGTGGTGCGGCTGCAGTCTGTGGGAATGTGCGGCTGTGTAGCTGGTGTCGCTGGAGCTGCTCTGGACGCCGTAGTGGTCCTCCTCTTCCTCCTCCTCCTCCTCCTCCTCGCCGTCGCTGATGCTGTCTACGCTGTCCACCTCGCCCGGGGTGAACTCCATGCCCTCGATGTCCACCTCTGTTTGTACAAACACAAGGAGACAACAAGCAAAAATCTTGATTTCCACCCGACTGTGACATATGGCGCACCTGTGAGGGAGCGGGCTGCGCCTGCTGATTAAACCTGGATTTGGTCTGCCTTTAACAAGGAGGTCTTTGTGCTCCAGCAGGTAATCCCCCATGCATGGATAAACAACTGCAAACGTGTTTATCTTAACACAGGATTAGTAAACATACTAAAACCGCCCAAAGCCAAGACTTTCAGGAAACTCTGTGACACCGGACTCTTATTAGCAGACATTCTGTAGCTTCCCATCCTGGAATGAAGCAATAAAGCGGCGTGAAGATCCGACACTGACAACCTTCTTATCTCTGAACACCAGTCCACCGGTGCAACTGGTTCTTCTGACTTCTCTTGAAATTTGAAATGGTTTTCACATATAAAACCAGTCTGACTTCAGACTGTTATTTCTGCAGCGGACACTACAACTTGCTCCAACACGCAGCGGGCCACATGACGCAGTAGCTAAAATGCCTCTTTATCTGTAATCTGAGGTGTTAACCTTTAACCCCTGGGGGACTAACCTGCTGACAGGGTTGGGAATAATTGCCTGATCAGGCTGGACATTTTAGCCTGATCAGGCTAGGTGTAGCTATGAGGCCGCTTCACTTCAACACATGTGGAGGACAAAAGTATTCATCCCCTCTGAATTGTTTCACATTTTGTCACGTTACAGCCACAAACCTCAGTTTTATACAGATTATACGTGATTAACCAACAAAAAGGGGACATAATGCATGGTGTTTAAACTTTTCCACAGATAAACTTGCAAACTAATTTTCTTTTCTTCAGGAGTGTCTTGTCCTTAGCAGCCCTGCAGCATGGTGCTGCTACCACCATGTTTCATAGTTGTGCTGATGGTGAACTCAGGTCCATGTGCACCGTTAGTTTTCTTCCATGTGCCGAGTTTTACATGAACATAAACAACCTAAAAATGGGACTTCTGGCGGTTTCTAAACAATTTACATGAAAAGTAACATTAAAAGATGAATATTATCACATCACCTCTGCAATGTTTATAAAAGTTTGGAGATTTGATTTGAAATGATTAACCTAGCTTCCGTAGTGCAGGCAGTCAGTTTAGTTGTAACGTCTAGTTAGATCTGCAGATGTACTATAGTCATTTACACAAAAAATATATTCATTTAAAATGAATAAATCCCATGTTTTCTTAGTACATATTTACAAACTAAAAACTACTTTGTGTTAGTCTATCACCTAAAATCCAAATGAAACAGATAGTGGTTGATAGTGGCACAGAATCTTGCAGAATCTGTTGTTTAAATGCTCAAACTTTGCTTTAGTTTCTCTGATTTCCTCTGAAGTGTCAGCGTACCTTGCTCTGAGTCGGTGGAGATGGTGGAGCCCATGCTGTCAGTGCGAATGCGCTCCACGGACCCCGACACGGAGAGCTGCTCGAGGCGGCGTTTGAGGTAGCGGTGCTCTCTCTGAAGCTGCTCCTTCACATTTAAAGCCTTCCTGTCCTGTTCCTCCAGCTTCTGCAGACAAAAACATAAAAAAACGGCAAAGAGTGAACGGAGAATTTCATCTTGGCCCAAACATCCCGTCCCCGTCAGATCCTCTTTTAACTGGAATGCATGATAACCAGTATAATTGTGTTGTGAAAGTGAATTAAAGGAAGCGAAAATGCAAATATAGTATAAAAAAGGTACATGGAATTAGAGCATGGTCCTGCTGTGGATATGCAAGTTTCTTTTTATGCTTTTTGTTTATTATTGTGGCTCAAAATTATTAGTGCCGCTGCTGAATTGTGAACAAAAACCTTCATATAAAAAGTTTTTGGAGAGCAGCTGAGAGAAATCTGCCTCTGCTTCATATTTATGCCAAAGGACAAATAGGAAGTCATGAAATGAGATCAATGATTTTGCAAAAACACACATTATCCGACTGCAAAAATATATAGTAATTTCACAATAAAGGTTGGATTTTAACATTTTCAGACAGGAACTATTCATCTGCAACAGAAGATGAGTTTATTTTACTACTTTTAACACATCTTTGCCAAAGTTACCATTAAGTGAGGTGGTCATCATTGTAGCTGTAGAAGGCTTTTGAAAAGCAGGTTTTGCTTTGTGTCTGCAAACATCCACACCTCAATCAAACTACTAAAGCTCCACACAAGCAACTTTAATGAGTGTAGCTACTAAAGCAGAGAGATTTCCAGGTCAAAAAGGCAAAAAATAAACATGAGCTTCACAGTCATATTCAGACTCTGTGAGAGGTTATATTTTGCACTCGTTTGCATCTGAAAGTTTTCGGTGGTGAATCAAAGCCACCCTGGGCCCCGAGGCCTCCAATGAGATGAGAAGACTCAACGCAGTGACGAGAATCAGCGTGCATCGTCTGAGCTCGAAAAACAGGAAATAAGGGGTTAAAACTCTTGACGTTTGAATTTTCCACCCAACCACAGTGTTGCTGCCTGTAAACAGCACGATCAGTGCAGCATGACCTAATCTGTACCCACAGGTCGCCTTCTGCAGCCTCACAGTCCATGCACAAACAACATTTCTTAAGCATTTCTGCATTTCTGCTCGTTGTGCATCAAGCGGATCCTCGTATCGGTGTTGCTGATCTCGCCATGAACCATAGAGGAGATGCTTCCAAACATTATATCATCTTCTTATCTACAGATCAGCCACCCAGTTCTCTGTAAAGTCCACTTTGTTGACTCATTCATTGAACTTATTTTTCTTCCTTTCACTGTTGAATTCATTTTTTTCTGAATCTGATTGGAAGATTACAAAAACAATGGCAAAAAAACAACAACAAATAAACAAGCAGAGAAAGGCTTTTCTTGATTTTCTAAGGGCATATTTGTTTAAATTAAATGTGCTTGTACAAAATACATGCGCCATTTTGTGATAGCCAACAGTGTCTTGCAAAAGTATGGAAGTATACAGTTAAACCCCAAACTCGGGATTTTATGTAATGGATCAGCACAAAACAGGGCATAATTGTGAGCTGAAATGAAATAGACACATGATTTTTACATGATTTTAAGAAAGAAATATCTAAAAAAAAAAAAAAAAGTGTTCATTCAGAAACTAACTGCATCCTGAGCAGAGTTAATAAACACAAGGACAGTTTGTTATTTAGCTGGATTTCATTTAGGGTTATCAGAGTATAAATGGAGCTGAATACCCATCAATGTTTTTCATTTTTAAATGTATATTTTTTAAAGCATTTTATTTTATTTTCCTACCATAACACAACTCAGTGCTGCTTCTCTGATGGTCACTCATATAAAAAGCCAGGACAAGGCGCAACATTTAACTGGTAAAACCCACAAGTGCTGATTTGATCAATATACCTGTCCAAAAAAGGCACATTTGGTGGTTTTGTGAGATAAAAATAAACTGCATAAGCTGCAGCATAAGCAGCCGGAACAGTAGCAACCAGCCTACAACCGCAGACATTTTATTTTTTTTTCTTTTCTTTGTGGTGGTGTGCTCTTTAAGTACCTTAATGTGCATTTTGGCCCTTTTCAGCAGGCTCAGGGTGGTGTGTCTCGTGCTGTCTGGACCCAAAGGCACCAGCTTCTTCAACTGCTCCAAGTAGAGTCGTAGCTTGGCACGTCTGCAAGCACACAAGAACAAAATGAGTCAGCACCTGTCAAGAACCATGAGCGCACCCACACACAAACAGAAACCCACGCAGACACACGCAGTTGGAGAGGATCGTCCTTAAGACTGCAGAAGCAAACGTTGCTCCATGTGTGCTCTGACCGTCACGGCCTGATCTGGTGCTGGAAAACGCGAGACGTGATGGAGAACACTTTGAGATGGAACGCGAGATCTTTTCAATGCCTCAGGTGGATTGGAGTCTCAGTGGTAACACTGGTTTTAAAGCTCGAAAAGTTTGCTTAAGAACAACAATAAGCAGATTTGGATTTGTGTCCAGTTAGAAACTATTCTATATTTTCATAATAAGTTATTTTTTTATTTTCAGTGTCTTGCATTTTACCTTGAGATGGTTTCTAGAATTAACTTATCCTGAAATAAAATAAATGACTTGATAAATACATTGAATAGCAATTGTCACTGCAATATTAATGTGCGCTATATCGCAAACACAAAACACTGCTTCAACACAATACGTAATGGGCCGTTATAAGTGACTGATGAAGCTCCACATAGCAAAACTGATCCAGTCAATCCGATGGACTTTGGCTGCACTTGATGCTCACTCCTGACGGAAAACGTAGATGCTAAAGCTAACAGAGAGGTGTGGACACTGTGATGACATGGAAGCAGTGAAGACAGAGAAAGATGTGGGTTCAGTCGTGATTAGCATTGAAAACTGATATTGAACAATAATATTGCAACTGTGCGTTTTCCTATTGCTGAACACACCAAAGGAGTTAAATTTACCACGTTTATTTGATATTTTTGCCTATAATGATAAAGAAAATCAAGGTTACAAACAACCTTTAGTCATACTGATACTTTTAGTCAAGGTTCCCACAGCATAAGAATATCACACAACTACTTGCATGATTTTCTTTAGCTTTTTTCATGTAAACTATCGAGGTACTTTTTTTTTTTTTTTTTTTTAGAAAGAAAACATTTGTATTTACTTTGTTTTCCTAAAACAGACCGCAATTAATTCCTGCTCCCTTAATCTAAATAAGAGTAAATCTTCCAGTCTGTTAGTTAAACACAACCTTAAGGCAGAGTCCCTGCTAGGCCGCCTACAGATAGAAGACTGTAGTGATGGGGAATGCGACTAATGTATGCTAGCGATCCTTAAATGTCTCATAAACAGACAAAGCAGGAAAACCTCAAAACCACCTACAGTCAAAACTATGAGCAGCACTCACCCCACCCACCTACTCTCAGAAAAACGATCGGTTAACGTTTAAATAACAGTGCGAGTATGACAAAAGTTTGACAGATAAAATGAATTTATTGTTTCTTGTGGCTGATAGTATCAACGAGGAACAGGTGGATCAGGATGCAAGACTCTCGTCAACACCCACACAGTCTCAGTATGAAGGTTTTTATTTTCTGTTTCATTCAACTTATTACCGAGTCTTTCGGGTTTCCTCACGGTGGTGTCACCCATCTTCAAAACACACCGAAATGTCAAACCTGCTCAAATAACAGCCTGCAAAGTCGCAGGGAAAATGTGGAAAAAACTGTTGACCAAAATGGCGTCAATGGTATGATGAACATCTGTTCTAGTGAGTTTAATGCTGATCCAAGATGCAGATTGTGACCCTAGAAAACTCAGCATCCAGTCCAAAGCCCTGCAGGCCAACAACCCCGTACCCCTGGGTAAACGGCTCTCTGGATGCACCATCGGGATGTTTATTTAGGTGATAGCAAGGACAAATCAGAGTTAATTTGTGTGTGCAAGAGGAGCTCTTTTTCTCTTGACACTGTATATGATTCACAACATCGACTGAGCCGGCGTGCCCCCTCTCTCTGTTCTGGGTTCATTCAGATTTGTTCATGCCGTTAATCAAGCAGGTCCGTGAACAGTTTCTTTGTTCTGGGCTCTCCGTCCCCTTCTTTCTCTCCAGCTCCTTTGGCTAACTCCAACTGAACGGTAAACAAACTCCTAACAATGTGAGATCTGCTCTGACCATCACAATAAACCTAATAAGAGCAACAAAGCTCGCTGGGGCGAGTTGAAGCACGAAGCTTCAGCAATTACAGCCGCGTCGCCGCTGCAGAATGTCTTCTCTTTCCTTCAGGAAGGGCGTCACCTGCATTTTCCACAGGACCCACAACATAATAAACTTCCTGAATGAGAGGGACGTGTTTATTTCTGAGGGATCTGGTTAGAGCTTTAATGTGTCGGAAATGTGAACGAATCCTTTCTCTCTGCAGGTGTATGGAGGTGTTCCACGAAAGAGGGCATGTGAAAGTGCTCCAGCTCTTTTAATCCCCACAAGCCCTCGCTCCTGGGAAAAAATAAAAAAATCGGACCGAACCCCTTTAACTCCCTGCTCCACCCTGCCAATACCAACACGCCCTTAATCCCACTGGAAAACAAGTGTCCTCTGAGGTCAGGGGCGGGGGGCCATCCCCAGCCCGCTCCAGTCCAGCCACATGAAGCGCTTGGTCTACAGCCAGGGGAAGCAGGCAGGAAGGAGCAAGGGGGTCTGCAGCAGAAGGGTGTTTTTTTTTTTTGGGAACAGGAGCGGGGTCTGAGTTGGTGGACGACTTTTTTTGGGGTTGAAAAGAAGGGCTCTTTCAGCGCAGTGTGCTCAGCTGCACCAAGCATCCTCCAAAGGGTAATTTGAGCCAACCGTCATGGACCCCCACCTCAGTCTCAGCTTCTCTTGTGATAAAATAACAAAAACAAGGCGTTTCCCCACCAAATAGTGCGCCTGGCGATCCAACTCTCCGTGTAGAAAACGTTGCTTTTCATTCCCGCTCCAATGATTTTCTTCCCATACTTGAAAAAGCATCAGAACCTCGCGCATATTTTCAGATTTTGTCACATCGCAACAAACTTTAGTGGATTTAATTGTGACCGACAAACGTAGTGCAGAATTGTGAAGTGAAAGGAAAATCATACCTTCTCAAAAGTTTTCACAAATAAAACTCTGAAAAGTGTGGTGTGCTGCAGCTAGAAGGTCCTGGCCTGGAGACTTTCTGTATTGAGTTAGCATATAAGTGTTGTCCTAGACTACTCGGGCTTCTCCACACAATCCACCTTTGGGGGCTTCATCTCAATCAGCTTTACACATCTACAGACTGGAATTTATCCCCAAAAATAATTAACGCTCCACTCAATTTGATGGGCAGGAATTTGTAGCGCTGGACTGAGGACTGGGCTTTGGTTAGGCCATCCTAACTCATTAATGTGCTTTGATGCTATTTTGTAATAGAACAGTACTCTTAAGAGTGAACGTATCATATATTTGACACTTATTTCTGTTTTTCACTGATCACTATGCTGAGACATGATAATTATTCAGGTAATTCCTCTTTGGCAAACAATCACCTTGTTAAAGAAATTATGCTTTTTTATGCCTGTTTAACTGCAATATTTTGTGATCAGACTTTTTTTTTTTTCAACAGGATGTTCATTCCAAAGCTGCTTCACATAAATATTCAAATCTGATCTTTCCTGATTTTGTCTGCTATGCACATTTGATATGACGTTCACTAGAGACAACCTGACGCTAAATATCACAAAACATAGAAGCCGATCATGTTCATGTTTTTCTACTATCCCTACAATCAAGTGCTGGGAACAAGCACAAACATACAGAAGTTGAGGTGTAAGGCTGACTAAATCTAAATGTCCTCAGCATGACCAGCTTCCTTCTCCCAGATGACCGACAGACCCGCCCACCAGGTCACGTCTGCACGTACAATAATCACACCACTCTTGCTAAATTAGTAAATTTGTCAATATTTTTAGTGATTTTTCAAGCCCCTGCAAATACAGTAACTTTCTCTGTTTTTGGAAGACTTTGGCGACAACACATGAAAGCAGCAATCATACTGCAGTTACAGCAAGCAGTGAGTGCTTCCATGAGTCTGAAAAACTGGGACACTGAAGTTTGTAGTGTGACCTTATAATTCCTGACAGTGGTAGTTAATAAAAATAATTGGAGGCCAAAATCAAAATCTGCAATCGGTGCACCCCTAGTGGAAATGTTAGGGAAGTAGAAGTATTTCTGTAAAGGTCTGTATCACTGTTACAACATGTGTAATCCTCTCTTTTAAACCCTCTACATAATCTGTTCATAATATGCATCCTCAATCACTTGTATTCTCTGATTTATTATCTTACAGGCTTATTAAAAGCTAAATTTAAGGCAGATGTAAAGTAACTAGGGACTGGTATGTGCTACAATGAAGAAGACTTTTTATATGTCTGCATGCGAGAAGCAAAACAAAAAAAAAAGGGAATTCTTTAATCTCTGGTTTGAGATAAATTCCCCAAATTTTTTATAAAACAGCAAATTAGGTATCTGTTATGATTCATTTACCCTAATGAGTTGAGAAGATTCCTGTAATCTTTGATTTTACAAAAAGGTTGGGAATTATAGAAAACAGCTTTAGTTTTTCCCAATGTTTCCAGCTTTACACACTGACAAATGCACTCCAGTCAGTGTTGGGAACATCTTTGTTTAAGGAGAGCGTTGTGTTCCTGATGCATATCAACAGGACAGGATCTCGTTCAACCCAGCATTGTGTCTCTGTCAGCTCCCTTCGGAGCGGCAT
Organism: Brachyrhaphis terrabensis; assembly: GCA_903067065.1. Classification (NCBI taxonomy): domain Eukaryota; kingdom Metazoa; phylum Chordata; class Actinopteri; order Cyprinodontiformes; family Poeciliidae; genus Brachyrhaphis; species Brachyrhaphis terrabensis. Next base: position 49,632 of record CAEGAG010072985.1, on the reverse strand, counting down.
GCGCTCCCCTGTCACGAGACGCGCCGTGTTTTTCCTCTAGAGCGCACCACTGATTTGCGGTGGGGACCGGGACCCTCACTCACTCGTTGTTTGTTATTCCTGAGCCGAAGTCACGCAATGTTTATCAGATCGTCAGAAACAGCCGTGCCAGGAGCGGCATCTGATGAACGTGATCGCCGTGTCCCTGAGAGTTTTCACCGTCTGACCTGTGTCGTTTTGAGTCACAACAAATTTTCCAATTTGGGTTCAGATCAGGATGCTCTTTGATAAAAACACAGCATGAGGCAGTTTGTGGCAGTTAGTTAGGGCCAGCTATGAGTTCAGAGAAGTTAAAACTCAAAGAATTTTATTGTGTGACAGAGACAATACACAAAACTCACCCTGTTTTCAATCTGACCCTCCTGGGAAATGTTGTGTTTATTGTGTTTGAGCAGAGCTAAAGCTGTGCCGATGCAAAGGGAATTACATTTTCTTTAAGCTGTTCAAATGTCCGTTAAACTAAATTGAGCAACCTGCATCTTTCTGGCATTATTTGAGCTGTTGACTGAATCACTCGAATTTGATTTCCATGTTTACTTATCTTCTGGGAATCAATACAATCATTAAGCAACCAATTAATCCTATTTTCACAAGTACAACTCCTTTGTTTAGAAAATACCGTAGACTTATTTCATAATTTTTTGCCCTAGTTTATATAAGGTGTATTTCACAAGGTGAAATTGAAGTCAAATCCTTTGATTATGTGTACAAACTTGGAATATAACGATTATTCTGAACATAATTTCATGGAAATTGCAAAGTTAAAATTTAACATTTTATTCTGTCTTACATGGTGCTGATATTTTTTCACGTATCGTGGATCTACTAATTTGCATGTATGGGCTTGAGCAAAAACAACTAAACTTTTACAGCACAAAAATAAATACAACTGAGTAGAATTTCCTGGCTTATCAATTGGCAAATACAGGCAAATAAGAAAAAAACTGCTACATGAGGAATTTAGCACCACATTTTGCATATAACTGTTAAAATAGTGGAGCACAGACTGAAGGGGCCCCAAAGGGTTAACAGAAAAGAAGTGTAACGGCAGCATGGTAACAGTGAGAAGTTGTGGCGCTTGCAGAGAAATCACCACCTGACTGTTTTCACGAGCGGAGTACCACGGGAGGATTTGTGTTTAACCTCTGGCCTTCACTCCCCCTCTCCATCAGGGGCTGGGTGCCAAAACAAAGCCAAGACTTTAGGGAGAAAAAAGGGAACTCAAAAATGACACACTGCTTAAAGTGAAAAAAGTTACTTAAACTGCTGATGCACACTTCAGTTTTGCTGAGTTCAGATGTTGATTTTTTCTTTTTAATCTAAGACCTGCTCGCACAAACAACTTGTTTTGTTGCTAAAGAACTTGCAGCAACTTGCCAATTTATATAGATGCGCTTATAGAGCTAGTTAGAAAAGAGGTAGCTGCTGCTCACACACACACACACACGCACTCTACGTCCTCCTGGATGTAGAGTGTCCCAGGACGCCTTTGTGTCCCCCCACAAAGAGCTATAGGGCCTGAGAAGGCAACCTAGTGCAAACAACAAGTCTTCAGCCGTCACTCACTGAGCTGTTTAATTAACTTAAAACCATACATTCCTTTTCCCATGCATGCGCGACAGAGTGGCACATCTGGCACAGAGCCAAGCCTGCAGAACGGAGGTCAGATGTCGTCAGAATCTCCGCTGCGGTTTTTCTTGCAACTGCTAGAGTTGGCACGCTATGATCTCCGCTAAGGTTAAAGAGGACGATACATTAGAACGTCCAGCTCAGGAGTTGTTTTTGCCAGAGCCTGTAAGACATCAGCATACGAGATGATGCTTTGTCTCAAAAGGACCCAACAACAAAACTTCAAATGCAGTGTAGTGGGAAGGAAGGGTCGGTATGAGATTCTCATGGTGAGACTTCCCGTAAAATGATCAGCATTTAAACAAAAAGCACAAGACTTTGTGCAACATGACGTAACTTCTTCTACCTTCATATAGAATATTACGATTCTAATTAGGTTCTCTGTGACAATTATATGCCACAAAAGTGGCTTCTTAAGCCACTGTAGCCCAAAACATAGTAATTAGTATTAATGCTTATTAATACTGTGCAGATTTTTTACATTTTCAAGTTCGGGATGCCATTGTTTGTTAGTTTGTTTACTCCACCATATCCCAGAATGCAATGGGAAGGCATTGGTTCAACTTCGCAGAGTTTTCTTAGCAATAATCACACCCTAAACAAACCACTCCTCCTGACTGTCTTGGTACGGTTGTTTTGGTCCGAGTTCTGGTGTGATTGGTGTGTTCACATCAACACAAACAAACCACACCATGGAGTGAAATAAAACAGTTTGTTATAAACAGAGTGAGCAGCTCAGGTGTGAAACCTCCCAAAATGAGATGTTGGGTTTACGGATGGTTATTGGAAATAAACGTCCAAATCAAATTTAAGTCTAGAGCCCCAAACAATCTTGTGCTGGCTCTAAGCCACTCCTAAATTTACTAGGAGCAATAAGATGAAAAATTTAAGTAGTTTTGAAAACATAGTACATGTAAGCAGTGTATGCTTGCACCTGACATGTCAATTTTAAAATAAGTATTCAAGTCCTATTTTTAAAAGACCACAATGAAACACTGTTTATCTTTGTCACACAGGTAGAAAATTAAATGTTCCCTCTTTGAGCTATTAATGACATTACTTAGCTGAACCTGGGGGTTATGTTATAATTTTAGGAGAGGGTTTTCTGTTTTTTAAAACATTAGTTTTACTCAATTTAATGCAAACAAAAGAGCACAATTAAAAGTAAAGAGAAACAACCCCCTGTAAACATTTTGTGCCTGTTCCCTTTACAGGGTGTCTCCCCAGCGAGAGGCGTTGCATGAGTTTGGATCGCCATAGTGAGACGTCCTGGAATGTAAAACTGCCAGCAGAGCGCCTCTACATCTGGCTGGCAGGCTCCTGAGGAGAACGAGGCAGATGGGAGGGAAGGTTGGAGGGCCGGCGAGGGACCCTGCCCAGGGGCCCTGCCGAGAAAACGACACACGCAATCCTTCAGCAGCCCTTCATTAGCCTGTCACCCTCCGGGCCCGCCAAAGACATGTTTACATTCAACACAAAGCCGGAGTGCCGTCTCGGGGAGGCGAGACCTAAAAGAAGTTGCTGCGGCAGTTCATATGAAACCGGAGAGTTGGTTCACCACGCTGCCCACGTCAGCGATACAGAAGGCGCACACACCTCGAGACACGAGAGGCTTTTATCACCACGATATGAAATGTCAGTCGTCTGGGACGAGCCGTGTTTGTTTTCTGTCATCGAAGACGCCACGCCCATTGAGAGCAGTGACAGCTACCGAGGTGAGGCAGACAGATACAAGTTCCCCCCTCAACCCAGAACCTGACTGCTGGAACATGGCTCTCACTCACCCTCACATGACCCGACTCTCACACATATTCAGTGAACAGAAACCTGAACCTGGTCTCCGTTTTTAAAGCAAAACTCTTCAGAAAGGCTTCAGCATGCATTAAGTGCGATTAAAGTTTGGGAAATAGTAGTATTTGTGTGCGGCTGACACATCGTAGTAAAACCACCACGCAACAAACAGGAATTTCCACAGGGCGTGCTCGGGAATGCCGAGTAATTGGATTCATTTGATTGTTGTAGTGTACTGAAACGATCCCCTTGTGTGTGTACGGATCATTGCAAAATCCCTTCCACAGAGCAGCCAGCTTACAGTGGTGTTAACAGAAAAACATATGTGAACTGGATTTTAAAGAGGTGAGCGCGTGAGAGAGCAAACGTGGAGGCGCGGTTTACCCCTTGTGCGTCTCGGAGCCCTTTCAGGGCGACGCCAAACGACAGACCTGAACCTTACCCGTCTTCTGCTGCGTGTGCCGAAAGCACATCTGCAGTTTGCATGGACCAGCAGAGACAAGTTCCAGGAGCGCAATAAACACATCATACCCTTATTATAGCAAGCTTTTATAGTGATCTCAGTCAATATTTAACAAACAAGATAGTGGTGGCATGACACTAGATTTCTGACTCCTTGTTGACTGGGAAAGTGTTAGATAGTTAACCAGTCGGGCCAATTTAGTGCTTCAGGAGTCAATTTTTTTTTCTAGAAAGTTTTTTGAATGTTTTAGCTCATTATGGTTTATGCAGAACTGAAACTTTGAAACAAGATCACTGCATGAACTTAAAAGTCATCAAAGCATTTAAATTAAAAATCTCACTTTCAGGCCTTTAAAGGATGTAAAGAAGTCCAGATTTAGGCTGTATTACAATTACTTCATATTTGTATTTATTTACTTATTTATCTTCCTTTGGATTTGTAAGCAATCTCTTTTATTCATTTATTTATGTTATTGAAAATGAACATATTTGTTGTAGTTCTGGCTGAGGAGATTGGATGCTATTTTACGCTCTGACAAAATTACAAAGCACAGGCCTTCACCTCCTGATCCTGCTCTACTTTAGGTTTGCTTAGGAGATTCCAATACAAATATTCTTGTTACATTCTCCAATGCTACATTTTATATATTAACGAGTTAGGTTATTAATTTAAGTAGCTAAGGATATTGTTTTATGTAGCTTTTAAGTTTAAATCATGAGGCTCATTAAAAGGTATTTTTAAAAAGTCTCATATTGACTCACTAAAACTTAGCAGAAACTATTTTTAAAATAATAATTAAAAAAAACACCTCCATGTAGGTAGTGTAGTGTGTAGTCACGTGTGACTGCTTTCTTGCCAGAGGAATTGAAACGAGCTGCAGTGAATGCAGCTGCAGAACACTGTGGAGTTTTGAGCTCCCCAAGCCATTCGCCGAGTCTCCCCCATAAATTCAGCCTCTGTTACTTAACTCCACATTCCAGCATATGTGCTGCATGCTCCGCTGACCTGAATTTCAGACTGCCTGGTTGACACACACATACTGTAGCAGCCAGCCTGCCGGGGTGTGTGTGTGTGTGTGTGTGTGTGTGTGTGTGCTTCTCATTCCACTCCTTCTGTCGTACTCGAGAACGTCTCGACGAACAATTTCCTTTTCAGGTGCATGCGGTTTGGATCAAAGTATGAAAGGTTGGAGCAGCAAACCTTTCTCATCTTACCCTTTTTAAACCATCCAAACAAAATCTTGCTTTGTTTAAGGGACATCTAAACAGAGCACTTAATTAGGGAAACCAACTTAAAGCTGCTTCATTAAAATTTGTAAGTTTCCTCCTTGGAGTATATTTAGACTCCAACATAGACCCAAGCACCAGTGGACCTAACTGTACAGACATTAAGGCTGCATACAGCATGGTTTCTCTTGTACGCATCAGATGTTGTGAGCTAATGATTAGAGGTTTTGCTAGAGGACACCCTGCAGCACCAGATGAAAAGCAAAGGAGGAACATTCTTCACTAAATGTAGGTCTGAAGCACTCGTATTCTCATATTCTAGGTGTTTCTATGTGAGTGTCTGCATAAACAAAAAATCTGTAATAAATTTCAAAAACATCTAAAGATTTGTAGCACTCTGGATCAATTATGTGGCACAAATTCACCTGTTTTGTTTCTACATGTTACCAATTTGTCCTAATTTACTTTTATTTCATACCCTTAAAAAATACTTTCAACCTGAGCACTGTGTAACAGTTTATTGATGTCTTATGGAGAAAAATTTCCATAAACATTATCAAAAGTTATGCATAATTAAGAATTTAAAATGTCTATACATGTAAGATGAGATCCTCCAGTCTAAAACAAGTAATTTGTTTTTCATTTTGAGATGAGAAATTGCACACAGTGTATGTTTTACAGACTGATAGAGATAAACACACAGAATTTGTCTTTATGCAATTGGTCTGGTCATCTTTCTGTTTTTATGCGTGACAGCCTTGATGCAGTGCAGTATAACAGCAGCATTCAGTCTTGTTATTGCTTCTCAAGCTTTGAGCACTGTGACCGTAATGAATGTGACTGTGTCCATGATCATCATTCATTATATTAGCTGCTTGTGTAAAACCTAGGACTCTAAATCGCGACACACAGGAGGAATTTAACTGACACTGCGGCAAAGGGGGAAGTAAATTACACATGCAATCATGTGAGTGTGCACACATCACATTTGAACAAACCTGGAGGGAGGAAAGAAACTTTCCTTGCTGTTGAAACTGCTAATCAACAAAGCAGAAGACAGTTTTTAAAGTGGTTTTGCACCTTATGGTCTAAAATAAAACAAAAGAACTAGCAGGTCAGAATAGAGACTGTTCAATGTGTTCTGTGAAATGCAGGTCGCCCTACAACTTTGCCCTGCCTTGGGTTCTGCTGACTCAAACACTTTCAGCAAGCAGGAACGGAGAGCCAGAACAAGGAGGTGGAGAGTGGAAGGGAAGTCAAGATAACAGAAAAACCAGATGTGGTCTCTGGTGTAAAGAGGGAGAAAGCAAAGGGGTGAAGAAACAAGAGGGGAGTGATTGGGATGCCTTTTCGTTCAAACATGGGTATAATTCAAATGGCTCAGCGGGGAGCTGACTGCCCTATAGGCACACAGAGGAGTTTTTCGAGGGGAAAAAGTCATTCATCTCAGCTAGGAGTAGAGGACAGTGGAGGAGTAAATTTAATTAGCGAGAAGATTAGGCTGACAAATGGCCTGCTTGCTCCTGAAGTGTGTGTGAATTTAAAACAGGATTCAATCGGCGCTCCGGCACATTGTCTGCACTGTAGCACGGAAAAGTAAGAAAACACTATTTAGGGAAAATAAATCTGGTGATCTCAATTATGTCAAAAACCAGAGCACCTAATAGAAAAAAAGGAGCAGCGGCGGTAAAAATAGGAGAGAAAATCCCTCCCTTGTTTAAGAGAAGTGGAAGCTCAAATGCACAGCAATATTTTACTAAGTTTAGAGTTCCTGTGAACAGGTGGCATGTGGAAAAGGGAAGGTTGAGTAACTTCTCAACGTTGCTCGAAAGGGAAACATGTGGCACGATAAACCCGTCACAGACATCATCGAGAGCAGTTGAAGAAAGAAAGCGGAAGGAAGCAATGCCAGAGGATACTAACCACACAGAACCAATTGGTTTCTCGATAAACTCAAGCTGAAGCTCTGCAGCTCTAGTAGGGGCAAAAAGCGCAAGAATGAGAAGAACCACAACAGAGGACATCTAAATGGAGCTGCCGTGGCTAAAGTCGGGCTGCTGCAGATAAGCAGGCTACGTCGGGGACAGATGACCCAGTGGGACCCAAGCACCCGCCCAGCAGACGACTCCGTCTGATAACGAGACACAAATATATGCAGGGTGCCTCCTGAATGCCTGCCAAGGCAGCAGCGACAGACGCCCAAAAGCAGAAGATCAAAGCATAGCAGTGAGAGAAACCGAAGTCGGAGCAAAATGTAGAACTGAGCACATTTATTTAGTTTGTAAACTACTGCAAGAAATCTGCTACGTGACTTCTTTTCACATCTATTGGTAGTATGGCTATAAGCCTGTCTATTTTTGGGAAGAAGCTCTTTCATGTATGATATAAATGATAAATTGCCACTGTGCCTTATATTAGCCATCACTCACAATTGATAACTGCGCAATTAGGACTGATTAAGATTTAACACACTTTAATAAATTATTTTGTATTAAATAAGTCTGAATAGTTCACTTAAGTTAAATTGTTCATACCTCTGTAAGATTTAGATCTAAAGACTTTTAATTTTACCAACATTTATCTTTTAACTGGAAATAATGTTGACATTTTGGAGTGGTCTGACTTGAATCTGTGCAGGGAGCCAAAGATTAAAGTGATGGCAAGGAGGCATTCCAACCTGATAAACTAAGCTTTTCTACAGTGAACACCTTTTACATTGTTTGATTCTTAGAGCTTTGTGTTCTTGGTTGAAAACATAATACATTTAAATCTACCAGGAGAATTTTTTTTGAAGGACAGTGTTAAACTTGGCATGCATTGTGGATTTTGCATAAATACTGTCATGGAAACAAATCTGTGAAACATTTTTTTCCTCCCAATCAGGTATAATACATTCCAGTAGCATGTCTAACCAGACCCCACCTATAAAATATGCCTTGCGGCATCTAAGCTGGACATTTATTTGCCAATTAGACCGCCTTGTGAACGTTAAAGGATGGCTCTATGCTCTTGGAGGGTGAACCAAAAACATCCCAACCTTTGACCACAAAACAACCCTGAGTCAGGGCTCAAACAGCAGCCCCTCCCTAGAGAGGCGTCTGATGGTGCGATGGAAGAGAAAGGTGATGACTGGGATTACTGGGGATTTAACATGTCTGTGTGTCTAAGAAGACGTTTCAAACTGGTTGAACAAGAAAATCAGAAGAGTTTTGGTTTCAAAATTAATCAGCAGACCAGGAATTTTTCAACATCTTCATTTAAGTTGTTGGAAGTGAGAATAAAAAAGGAAAGGCCCTAGGCAGCCACTGACTAGAAAATTGCTCTTATTTTAACACAACAGTCTGACTACTAGAACAAACCCATGTCATGTAATGACACTGAAACCCTAAACAAAAAAGAGAAAATATGCTTTAGTGTTAATCAGTTTTAAGTGTTACTTAACCCTATTCTAGACGGTTAATTATCCATAGACATTTGCCATACTTGTTATAACACAAAAAATGTTGAATATTTATGCTAGCTATAGGTGTGATATCGGAAATATTAAGTCATAACTTGTAAATGCAGACCAGCTGAACAGAAATAGAAATATCCAACTTTAGCTACTGTAGCTAGTATTTCTGCTACTGGGAGTTTAACGGTACAAATAAGTTGATTTATGCATACGAGGTAAGGGTTCAATTCACGTTCAGAGCCACAACATTATAAACAGAGGTTAAATGGTAGGTTCCTTTACTAAACCAGTGGACCAAATAATAACCCTCTCAAAAACAGACAGATGTTGCTAGCAAGGACACTCTAACAGAGAGAACAAATTATGGCAGACTTAAATTATTCACTGTATTTGCAGACATTTTCAGGCACAGCAAAGTGTGAAATTATATATATATACACATATATATTCATATATATACACTGCTTGCCACATATTTACCACTAGTCCCCCACTGATAGAGCAGTATCAATAGAGGCATGACGTTTTTGTTCACTGCAGATAAAAAACAAGAAGAGGAGTCTTCCAGCTCATGTGTGCAATCGCTACCAATTATTCCAGCCTTACATTTAGTTTGAAGGGTTTAAAATAGTTACCCTACCTAATATTTTATTGGTGTGGATTTTAATACAATACATGTGGGTGTCGTCATGGGCTGGCATGAGATTTGCACAGTGTTGCACTTTCAAGCCACCAGGAATCATATTAATATTTAAAACAAAAATCTATAACACTATTAAACTAATTAATCATTAATTAAGATTAAAATAATTATTCCTACCACTGACAAATCATTTCATATATTAAGTAATATAAATAGTAAGCAGTATTATTTAAAATATAATGTAACCAACAGTGTCCATTTAGTCTTTTGATTTTAAGGTAAAAATATTGAATGAAAACCTGGTAAATATTCAACTGACTGCTTTCTCAAGGGTCCAGCTTGTGTGTCGTAAAGATTTGCTGGGAAAGAAACAACATTACATCAATAGTTACCATTATTTCCACGTATACCCAGATGTGACAGGTAAAGTATGAAGTGCAGGACCTGCACCGTCACAAGGTCCTGACGTGTGCAACGGACCTTGTAATTTGAGGGCACATGTTCAGACAAAGATTTGCCTCATAGCTTTGTAAATAATGAAAATTACATTGATGAGTGTATGGGGCCCTATCATTACAAACAAAGGCTAAAAATTTCCATGCAAACAGTCACAAGTCTAACAAAAAAACCAAACACATGATGACATATTGACCGGGTAATTTGTCAGTGTTATAGAACTGGAGAATATTGCACCCAATAAAGGTCATGATGTTGATAAACTGTAAGAGAACTCAGGTGTTTACTAAATATAGTTACGGCTATCTACCTTTTGTAGAGGGAAAAACAAGCTTATGATAAGGGAAGTGTGTAAGCTGATTGTAGAAGTCTTTGCTGGCATGTGCATTTGTCAATTTGGCTGGTCATCACGTTGTTGGTAACAACCAACCACACCCGTCATTGGACATGAAGAAACTTCTGTGTCTCAACCCCTGCAGCGTAATCATCCAGGTCCTACGTCTATGTCTCGCCGGTCACGGAGGAATATGTCCTTACTTGTTTCACTTCATGCAACACACACACACTATTACTCACTTGTAGACATGTGACTAGCAAACCCCAACCCTAACTGTGTGTGTCAGCACTTAAACACGCCCATTTCACCCACTGCTCACATGCTGCCGGTCACATCAGCTGTTTCTTGAAAGCCACAAGAGAAGGCCAGCTGCATTTACAGGAAATCAAAGAGCCCAAAGAATTTACATCTTCTTATCATGCCTTGCAAAAGTATTCATACCTGCTGAACTTCTGCTGATAAGGCAATTATGAGTTCACAAATGGGGCCTTTAAGAAGAAAGCCATTGTTGGAATTAAAAGCACAAATAATCGCATTTAAAGTTTGCCAAGAGACTTGTAAGTGACACAGCAAAAATATGGAAGGAGGCCTGAGGAGACTAAAATGTAACTTTTTGACCTACATGAAAAGATCTATTTATGTCTGAAAAATAACACGACGCATCATCCTAAACACACACTTGTCATGGTCAAACTTGGTGGTGGCCGCATCATGATGAGGGAATCTCTTGTTTTTTCTCCAGTGGGGTCAGAGTTGGTCAGAGTTGATTGGAAGGTGGATGGAACTAAATACAGAGTGATATCAGAAAAAAGGCTTCAAACGACTTGAGACTGGGGCAGAGATTCCACTTCCAGCAGAAAAAACAACCCCAGACATACAGTGTATAGTCAGAGCTGCTATGGAGCAGGTGCTGGAATGGCCCAGTCAAAGTCAAGAACTATATTCTATTAAGGATCACTGGCAAGACTTGGACAAAATTGATGTTCAAAGATTCTCTCCAACCAATCTGACTGAGTTTGAGCTATTTTGCAAAAAAGTAATGTGCAACGCTCGTTTGAAAATCTAAGTATTTATTCAGGGAAGTTGAATAAAAACCAGTTTTTATTGCTTAAAAATATTGACAACCACTTATCCTTTCCCTTCCGCTTAATAATTATACAGTACTCATTGTTAGTCTATCGAATTAAATCCCACCAAAATACTTTCAAGTTTGTAGTTGTAAAATGAAAAATAAAATTTTTAATGCGTATGTATGACCATTTTTGCAAGGCAGTCTATAATGCTGGGAAAACACTATTTTGTTTTTCTAACTCGAAGGAGTTTTCTTCCTGGCAAGATGGAAGTCTAAACAGAGCAAAAACACTCAACTGTGTCTCTCGTGCCCACACCATGAATCGTGAGAGTCGTTCCCAAAAATAAGCTGAAGAAAAACAATTTTGTGCTTGAGAGTGTTGCATGCTGGGAAAAAGCTAGATCAGAGAGTGTGCGTGCCATCTGTGGACTTCTGAGTCTGGAGAAATGACAAAAAAAATGGTCCAGATCCTCCCCGCCTCCATTCACAGCATTATTTTAGGCAGGATTATCTCATTTCTGACAGGAATCCCCACCCCACTCCCCGTCTGCCTGCGGATTTCAGCTGTGAAATGGAGAAAGATCTAATGCACGTCGAGCTGCACTTTGAAATCATCTCATTATCTAATTTCAGACACAATGGACTCTCGGAGAAAGACTCTACATCTGATTTGCATTGCAGGTTGATTTTCACTAAGAGGAATAAATCTGATTTCTACCTGCAGCTCGGAAACACAATCACCAATCAAACAGACTTAAAGAAAATGCACGGTGTTGCAGAATGTCAGATATCAACTTACCTGTGTTTTTCAAGCTCATTGTGTGATGATCTGAAAGAAGAGAAGACGAGTGTCAAGACCAGGCTCATAACACCCGAAGATCATCACATAGCATGAGATTCTGTGTAATAATAAAAGACTAAATGTTTTTTTTTTTATCTAAATGTGGGAGCAAAGAGTCAAATAAACACATGCAAACAGATCAGAGAGGTTACATTGCACAGTGATGTGATGCAACAAAAAAGGCTCTAAAGTGAACAAATCTGTAGTATATTGTAAGAGATTTGACAAATAAGGAGCAGAAACATGCTCAGGCATGGCAACCGGTTCTTTTTAACCATCGGCAGCCTTTCTGCATGACCCTACAGCATCATCAGATTTTCATTTAGTATTAATATTTAATAAGATGATGAGAAAAATGTATATTTTATTCAGGTGAGGCAGGTAGTAAGGAGTCAACCAGATATTATTCCAAGAGCACATGTCGATCTAAGCCTGAGCTTTCCAGCGCTGTTGATGATCATCAGGCCGAAAAGGTTAAAGGTTAATGAGGAGTTTGTATTACACAAATCCTCAGTGAGGGACATTCTGTACAGATGGTGGAAATTCAAGACCATTGTTAACCTGCAGGGGAGGGGTCAGCCAACAAAGATAACCCCTGGAGAAAGGTGTGTAATAAGCTGTTATGCTCAGGATCTTCACAAAGGAACTCATGCTTGCCTCTAAGCATCTTAAGGCCTCTTTCACAGTGGCTAATGTTAATAATACCAAATCCACTATTAAGGGAACACCACACAGAGCACTTTGAAAATATGTCTGTCTTTACTTAAGAAACAAAAAAAGGAAAACAAAACTTTCTGGTTTCATTCTGTGCTTTGAAAAATACAATACAATGTTGTCCTAATGTTTTTTGCTTTGTACGTGTCAATTTCTACTCCCCTTGAAAAGGTTTTATACCCCCTTTGACAAATGGCTTTTTATAGTGATTTTCTAAGATATATGACTCAAGTGACTATTAAGTCACTCACAGTTACTCTGGGTTTGTCTTTTGTAATGAATATTAGAACCGCAATCAATAGAAATAGGGTGTCATTTGAAATTTTTAAAAAAGTCACAATTCAATTTCAATACAAGAGAAATCTGAGCATTTCAGAAAAATATTTGTCTCCATAATTTTTTTAAACCTTTACCATATCATGCTTTTGCTATTTTGGTCATTTTGTACCAAAATTTTTTTCAGGTATGAAACATAGCCTTATGCAACGGGACAATTTGTACTGCCAAATGTCCCGCCTTCGGTATGTTTCATATTCTCTTTGAAAACCATTGATTTAAAGACATTTTCACTAATCTGCTCATTGTTCAACTGAATTAAATTACATTTTTCAACTGAATTAAATTAAATGTGGCTATATTAGTCCCACAAGCTACCATCTCCTGGTCCAAACTGGAAACAAAACCAAAATCAATAGAAATAGTTTTGAATATAAGCATATGTCTGTATTAAATTATATAAGATTTGGATTTTATGTGATTATCTAAGCCCATATTTCATCAAAATATTAAACTACCAATTAACTAATAAGCAATGATTACTTAGATCTGTACAAAATTAAGAATTAAGTTGACAATTATGTTATAGTTTATTGTTAATATATATATTTATATATTCTAATAAGAATTTGTCAAATTATGATGAAAACAATAATACACTAACTTTAAAAATACATGTTTGATGTTTCATAAGCGCATCAAAACAAGACTGAAAATAATTACTTCGTATTGTTTCAGTAGCACAGCTGTACTTATTAAAAATAAAGAACTAAAATACAGTTTTTCTTAGGCTCAAACCATTGCAAATGTAAATGGCACAAAATATTAGAATTATTTTTTTGTCCATAGTATACATGTCCCCCTATATAGAACTAGGTATAAAATGGAAGGAGGAAATGACCTGCACTAAACTAGAACAAATAGAAACATTCACACAAAATTTTACACAAGGCAGCTGTAGTGTAATGGATTATTTTTCATTTGAAAATCTATGATTTCCAGCAAAGAAAGGAGCTGCTTGCCCTGGGAAATTTCCTGACAAACCATGAGCCAACTTGTATTTGCCTTGAGAGGATTTTGTACCTTCTTTGACAGCCAATAATTTTAAAACATTCTGTAATTTTCCCATAGTCAGCTGTAAGGAAAAATGGTTATGAGTCCATTAAATAATATCTCCTAGTTTTTTGGTTGTTTTTTGTGATTAGCTATCTGATATCATAAGAATAAACTAACTTAAGCTGACATCACAACCATTGTCAATACAATTAAGGTGTAAAATAAAATCAAATGGGTAAATATACTGTGAGATTAGGACTTAGATTTATGCATTTTATGGCTGTTTATCTTTATCATGTTATCCAGAAAAATAAACTGATATGTGATGGTTAGGAAAATGGATATGAAATATTTTGTATATAGATAACAAATGGAAAACACATGAATTTATGAAATATGGGTACGAATTGGCAAAGCCGCAAATTGACCTGGAGTCATAAACACGTTCCATCATAAAAAAGGCTCTAAATTACAACATAGCAGCCAAAATGTGATGCTGTGGCTCTGATTTGCTACATCAAACGATGAGAACAAACTGGGCAGGAAAAAGGCAGCACATCTGGCCCTGAACAGAGTATCAACAGAAAGTGGGTCATATAACAGGAACATGAGCCTAAGCAAACAACACGGTTTTTGACAACAAATCTTAAATCGAATGAGGGAATTGTTGCTAAGTAAGTAATGAAGTAAGTAGAAAGTTTTAAGGACATGCAGTAAACAGCTTGCACTACAACCAAAGCTGTTCTGTTTGCCTTGCAGCTGAAGTGGAAAACTGATCGACATTTACAAGGGGAGACGTCCAGCTGCAGCAGAGGGTCACACCCCTGCTGACTGCAAATTCTCACCAATTTTTACTGCTACCGCTTTATGAAACTGGAACAATTTAGTATAGCCGGAGAGCTTTTTGCCAAGCTTCCTGACTGAAATATGTAAAGTACAAAACTTTTAAGTACCATTCTAAAAGCAGAGCTTCAAATTTAAAATGTATTTCAATTATGGGCAATAGCTGCAAAGATAAAATGCAGGGAGAGCTCAGCTGAGCTGTTCCTCACAGAGCGAGGGATCTGTGGCAAAACATGCACGCTGCACGCACGGCTGCAGTTTCTGCATGATGGCTGATCAGCGGCGAAGGACATGGAATAAAAACCGCTCTCAGACGTCTGGAGGCTTCAGACGCTGCAGAATTCCTCAGCGTATGGGCTATTCCGAGGAGAGACTCCCCCCGTTATGACACGCAGGCAGCCGGGAGGGCAACCGAAACAGGCCCTCTGTTCATGAAGGCGTCATGGATACCGTGGCAACAAAAACAAAAACAGCAACAACAAAAGGGGCCAGACTGACAACAAGCCCTTTTCAGACTTTCCACCACCCTAGAGCCCCCCCCATACCCCCTCCAAGCTCACGAAAACAGTGGTTCCCACAGCTGTACTGCAACAACAAGATGTGCTGAAAGGGTTACGGCTGACCAGTCTGCACAATATCATCCCAGAAGGAGCACAGGATGTCACACCGCGGCAGATCTAAGAAGGCAGACAAAGAAATTCGCTCCCAGCACGGAGGAAGTTGTGTTATTGAAAGATGTACAAATTGGAGGAAAATGTCCCAGTCAAAGCACGAGGCCTGAGCAGCAAATCGCGAGGAGGAAGGGAATGCTCCCACCCACAGGTTAAACTACACATTTTTACATGTTATGTAAAAGCACAGTGTCTGGCATGCAAAACCAATGATGCCCTATATCAGTTTTTAGAAGGAAGTAACCCAGCAAAGGCCATCCCCTGAACATTTCCCTACTCACAGGAAGGAATTCAAGGCTGAAAATAAAGCTCTTTTTTATGTGACTATTTATATGTGAGTGTAATACAGAGGAGTCTCAGTGAAACAGAAACTAGTAAAAGCCAAAACACAGCGTTAATTTAAAAGAAACTCAGTGGGGACTGCTGCTTGCTATATGTGCATGTGAAATATTATTTTGCTTATTCTCCGAGAACAGACTCAGAGACATGTCACCCGTAATCCTGCCAAGTCGACCATCTTTTTACATTCCTTTAAACCTGATGAATGTTACATTTTCTTCAGGTCCACCCACCAACTTGAAGGTCCTGCCCATGAATAAAAACAATGGAGGAGAGTTTTAATTAAGGCAGTCACATTAAGATGGAGTGAAAATTGGTCCTCGAACTCGGTGGGTGTGGATTCGTTCTACACACAGGTATGTATGTGGGCCACCACACCCACCACACACATCCGCACTCCCTTTTCAGCCATTTATTGAAAGGATGCATTTCCTTGTAAGATCAAGGATTGCGGTAGGAACTGGGTGAACTTAAAGTATCATTTTAATTTTACAAAACTTAAAACCAAATATTAGCTCTTAACCTCAACTAATCACCCGCTGCACAGTTTGCTACTGAGAAATTACTTCCAAACTATTTAACAAATCAACTTTTTTTTTTTTTTTAAATCTTAATCAGCATTTAATTGTACAAACAAAAATATCAATCATACAAATTCCCTTAGATAGTCACAACTTATTCAGACTAACAGGTATAGTTAATGACCAATTAAATACACTATTACACACCAGGTTCAAATAAGTCTCAAAAAATGCAGATAGTTACAGAAAAAATCCAGATTAGTCTCTTATTGAGGGTGTGTCTCCACATGATGCAATACATTTTGCAGACATAAATGAAGGGAAGCTCAATCTGGTGTGACAACTCTGTTTTTAGCAACATGAGCTTAAAAGATTTATTACCCGATCAATGACTCAAGTTTCATTTCAAATAGGCTGTGGTTTGTCACATGTAAAGATTCGTTTGCCAGCATGTAAAAAGAGAAATTTAAGACTGTTGCAGCAAAGTTCTACATTTATCCAGCAGTAATAAACTTTTGTTTTTAGTATAAATCCAGATTTGATTAACCCAAGAACCAAAGCTGGGTCCTCGCGGGGCCAGGACTAAGGAGGCTTTATGACAACTTGTATGTCAAAAATGTCATACGTTGATGCAAGCACTATTTTACAAACCTTTAAGTCATTCTTACATTCGCACTGGATGATTGTTTAGTGAGAAACAAATTATTTATATCTGAAAATGGAGATGGGAGGTTGCGCACCGCTAATGACACTCTGACATGTAAAGGATTTACAACCCAGTTACGACAAAGCTGGAAAAAAAAAAAAAAAAACTGGTCAAAAGAAACTATTTAAAAAAACAAAAAAAGCAACACTGCCTCACTTTTCCTTTACTTTGACCAAAAAAGTTTAACATGTTCTGCTATCAGTATTAGTTTCACACTGGATGACCATCAGTAGCATACTGCCTCCGTCCTTCATTTCGTGTGTAAATGGTTATAAGCTTCTCTGTAAATAGCTATCTAATACAAATGTGGTGATGGTTTAAAGTTTAGTGAAATATCCAGAGTGTTATATCCTGCTGGTAAAATATTGCCTGCTTATAATTAGTCATAAATATGTTTCCAGTGTCAAGCTAAACCAAGATTTTAAAGATGTTATGGTTGCAGCCACCTGCAAGTGGACATGACCTATAATTTATTGTGGATTCAGATTAATTTGCACCAATATCATGTACTTTTGCAGTCTTGTGTCCATTCGAACCCATATCAGGGATGTTTTGTACCCACACAGATCATTTAAAGACACTAGATTACTTGAAGTCATCTTTACATCACTCAGAGTTGCAAAACATAAGTTTGATCAGAGGACGGAATCTCTTACATTTCATAAGAGTCGAGTAATCCATGCGGTGATCAGAACGACAATCGGTGATACTACCAAGAGTATCTAACTGGTAAATATTTGGGTTTGTGATGGTTGTTTACAGGTATATATGGGAGTATGTGGGAATGAAATGGGAGCATTTTGGTACAAATTATTGGGAAAGTATTGGCAAAGGTAAATTGACTCAGACCTCAGTGGTTGATTGTCACATTACACCATCACCATTTCAAAAACTTTGCAGATTTAAATCTTTTCTAATAAGAGGAATTAACTTCCACTGGATCTTTTGCCAATCATGATCCAATTCGTTTCCTCCTTGGAGACAATGAGTACCCACTCTGATGACCAATGATTTAAAGTAGTTTTCTAAATTCTGCTACTGTAAGGAAATATTCTAAATAAAACATCATGGCAGGGTTATTTTGGGTGAGTGTTCATCATTTTACCCTTTCATATCTCTGTAGGTTAGGTCACTTGATACGCAACTTTTTTATGCGCTAAATTGTGCTGATCTCAGCAGGACATTTTGTACAGTCTACAAATTACTACTGGAAGATTTGTGCATACTGACAAACATCGATTTAAAATAATCTTCTATAATCTACTCATGCTCTGCTATAAGGAAATGTGGCTGTATGACTCCAATAGGGTAATATTTACTAGCAGGAAGTCACTCAGAGTAATTTTCTGGTGGTTAGGGGTCAGAATCTCCCTAATAATAAAGTCCTTAGTGAATAATACAAAATTAAATTAAATTAAATTACACAATAATATAATTCTATAATTAAAAATATCATATAATATATAATTAGTATAAGCCTATAAAAAGTACTAAGATAAATAAATTGATATGCAAACCCACATGGGAATAAATAGGAAGGCATGAAACTACAATGCAAAGGTGGCACAAAGTGGTGAACGCAGAGCTATTCTGAGAAAAGGATTCAGTATTAACCTTCAGTCATCTATCTAACAAGGTAGAAATCATAAAGTAAAATTGAATCAAAACTGAAACCTGCATATTTTTTGTGTGTGCAGTTCAGTAGAACATCTTGAGGATGAGTTTTCTAAGCGGGAGAGGTCGCTCAGCGGAGATCTGACCAAAAAAAAAAAAAAATTTAATACTGACGGTTCAATCAAAAAACATGAGGACAACAACAACCTTCTTGTCTGAGAGTGTGGGAAGAAAGTGCAGGACTGCAGTTCCTGAAATGCGAACCTCTGTCACTCTCTCTCTGCCTCTCTCTCTCTCTCTCTCTCTGTTTTTCTTTTGCCGGACTTTCGGTTTGCAACCAGACACACCAAACAAAACACCCTCGCCGCATGAAAAACACAACATTTTAACCCAGGTGAAAGCATGGCAAGCTGTGTGAGACATGCTGCAGAAACGAAAGGTTAAATGCATGTCGGGTGTGCGTGTGTTTCTCTCTCTCTCTCTCTCTGGTTCTCTCAGCATGGGGAGGGCAACACAGAAACAGACAGAGGCAGCAGAGTTGACAGTGTACGCGTGGCACTGTTGATTGGAGAGACCAAAACACACCGATCCCAACCCAGACATAGATACCAGCAGGGCTGCTTATGCACCGCTAGAGTCTACAATGGCATGGCACGTGAAGGCAAGACATATTTGCTACATATTTACCTATTGTTCTGAGCTTTTCTGGAAATTGTTGTGGCTTTCGTTTTCTTCTGGGAAAAGTCACTGCTGTAGGGTAAAACAGACGCATAACCATGTTCTGCCTCTGTGGACACACATAAAGCAATAAATAATGAAATGTTAGTTTACTGTTAGCCAGTCAATACAGGAAAACGTGAAATTGCTATTATGGCTAAATCCTTTCAAGAAATAATCCATTAGTACAAGCATTTTTTTTTTTTTTTACATCAAGGCAGAGTGCACAGTAACCCATATTTTTAATGCAGCTGTTTTAAACCCTGTTTTCATATATTAAAACGACAAGACATAAACAAGTCGTGTCTCTACAAAATTAGATTACATCATTCTTTCTGTGGCACATCATGTTTCTGGGTCCACTTTGTACCCATCGCCTTGTCTGTGTCCCATTGAGAAACAAGTGACATCATACCTGCACTGAAGGCAGGGTATGTGTTAAAACCCAGAAGCATCGAACCTAATGTATTATGTCACAGAACAACTCCTTTAAATAAATGCCTGTCACTTCAGCTTTAAATACCTCTGTCTCGTCTCTCCAAATATTCTGCAGCCTCCAGCAAAATTAAAAGAGAATTCAGTTCCATCTTCTTCGGGTCTTGGTGTTCTTTAAAAAAATAGAAAAAAAAAATATATATATATCTACACAAATGTACAATTCATAAAATAATGGAATGGGGTTTAAAAATAAAAGCTGTTCTTCAGCGGAGCCCAAACGCTGCTACGTTCACTTCTGAGTCCTGACGACTCCAAACTACAGTAACAGCAGCACCTAAACTCAGGAAACCAACTGATTACACCGCTGTCCAATCAGAAAACATCCCTGAGGTGAGTCTACGCCAATGAAAGTCCTCTGTGCGATGTCATTGGCTTGACTGAGTGAAGTCATTGGCGATATGCCCTAGCAACAGCCGCTAGTGCCCGCCTTTTTCGATGCTCATTGGCTTTCTACTCTGTGTGGAAGAGTCTGATTGGCTAATGAGAAAGAGAGTGTTTTTCATATAGTTGAACTTGGATGTTGTTTTGGTTTCCCAAAGTGAAATAACTTCTCGAAGTACGGTTTCTGCGTTTTGGCCGTGGAATAAACGGCATTTGTTCATTCAGCAAGGCTCAATTATACTTCAGTCATATATCGTGTGGCATGACAAGTACTCAGTCACACGGATGATGTTTTTCTTTATTTCCTGCACAAGTCATCCTGAAAGTCTTCAGCTGGGCCCATAACACCAAGTTGAGCCAGCTGTGAAGATAAAGCACCATTGCAACACACAGTTCCCTTTAAATATGTTTGTTCATGCCTCGTCTTTTAATAAATGCGATAGCATGAATTCACTGTAAAAACTTTTAATGCATAAATTTTTTAAAAAAGCCTCAATATAAATACGTTTTTTTTATTACCACAGCAAATTGTACCCTGAAAAATTAAGGCTCAACTTTCATTTAAGCTTTTTTTTTTTTTTTTTAAATTGGGTCATGGGGGAGAGTAACAGTATTGGTAACCTCCTTGTCATATTTTTTACAACCTCTTTGCCAGAAGAGCAGAACTATCTTCTAAAACATTTCATAGGGTGTTGATGTAGCCATATTTTTTTTTTATCATCAACTGAAAACTCACAGATAGTCAGAAGCCATTTGATATTAATTTAAAATAGATCATGATGACTGTTCATGTTCCCTAAGGGGGAAAAAAATGACATGACAGCCAATTCTCTTTGCTACTGAAGGCAAACAGTCTATGACTATATTCAAATTTCGTCATAATTTGATGCTTTAGTCACATGTTCCTTTTAATTGTACACAAAACTGTAAAGAAACCAAACAAAAAACAAAACTAAAAACTTTCTTAACAGTCAAATTTTTACTTACTACGCTAGCTAAGTTTTTTTTTATCTTGCAGAGTCAGGTCTGCAGTCATGATTCATGACTCATGTGTCAATCGAGATCATGTGACAGAGATCAGCTCTTGAAATTGAATTTGATAGTGGAAAATTATACCCCATCCATCACCAGCTAAGGATGAGAGAAAAGTATCAGAGGTTTTGCAGAAACAGAGGAGTTGTGAATTTCAAGAGGTTTGCAAATGTCAGTTTTTATGCGCATGGCAGGCAGTTTAATGCTAGAAGCCAGATATGTGTTGGACTGCATTCAGAAGAAAACACTAACACATCAGAATGAGGAAGTGACTCTCAGCTTGAATTATGAAGACCCCAAGGAGCACAAACACCGTTTATGTTGTATGCTCTTGGTGATATGTGACACATGAGATCCTCATGGGACCCATACAGCAAGATAGTATATCGAGTTATGTTGTAAGTTAGTGTGTGGCTTTGGAGTTCTGCTGATGTCAGCAAGTTTAGCAAGAGTGATGTGCAAACTGAAGAACCACCTAAATATGTGAAGCTGTTCACAGTTGTTAGCTGCCACATCAAGACAGATGATACTGTATGTCTAGATGATAAGTATGCAACACTTTCATTTGCATAAATGATCTCACGAAGAGCTCTTTTTTCTCTACTCTGCTAGCACAAAGATCAATGGAGCTATTTATTTATTTACTTTTAAAAGAGCATCAGAAAGTGGAATTACAAATTAGAAAGAAATGATGCATGATAGTAAGATGCTTTTACTGCTGAAAGTCTGAAAAGTGTGATATGAGTTTGTATTTAGCCTCTTTTATCCTTTTACCCCTCATTAAAATCAAGTGTGACCAATTGCTAATCTAATCCACCTGTGTATAATTTAGTCACAGCTGTTCTCTAGAGGCCTCAGAGGTTTGTTAGAGAACATTAGCGAACAAGCTTTTCTTCAGAAGGGACAGGGGAGAGCTGTGCCGAAGATGGATTAACCTCTAAAATAGAATAGAAACAGCAATAGGACAATAGAAAACATGCCAAGGCTGTGAAAGACTTGAGATATTGGCAGAGTTTTAACTTCCTGGAGGACAAACATCCAGAGCTACAATGAAAATGCTTAGCTAAAAGTTCTGTTTTAAAATTACCTGGACCTAAATTAATTTAGAAATCTATGGTAGAACTTAAACAAAATGGAAACTATTCATCCATTTTGCAAAAAAGAATTGGTACACATTTCAGTTTCTCAACATGCAAAGCAGGTAGTGACAAACTACAAAAGATTACCTGTAATTTTAGTGAATGGTTACATAGAGCATTGAATCAGGAGGCCTCTGAATACAAATGCACACTTTTCAGATATTTAAGTGTAAAAATGTATAGTACTCTTTATTTTATAATGTCTTAATCTGTGCTAATCTAGCACAAGAAAAAAAAATTAAGTACAATTCAAAATTTGTGCAGATAAAATGTAAAAATGTTCAAGGGCTATTAGTACTTTTGCATGGAGTTATATAACACAGTTAATTTCTGAGTAGAAGAAAATGTTTTAATTTGTGGAGAATGTTTTAAATTTTTTTTGTTTAGAAAATTTCTGAAATGCAGCCTCTCTGCAGTGATATCCAGGATGCAGGTGTTTTGAGTTGCTTGGCCTTTACCAAAACTAAACTAGTATTTGGTTCACCAAGCTCAGGCTATGCAGAAATCACATTCAACTGCTAATCAAGCTGTATTTAAGTTTCTGACTCTGTTTGCATCATGTCCAATATTGTCCAAAATTACATTTGGCTGAAATAGCTCTCCATAATTGAGGAATCGTAGTAAGAATGAAATCACACATAGTGTAAAACTCACTTGTTTCACAACAAATGAACTAATGAATTTTCTTCTGTTGAACCTCATGCTGCGTTTTTGCCTGTATATCACAACTGTCCTTAAGGGTAAAATATGAGAAAGTCATGACAGTTGAACGGCTCATATCATGTGCCCACATGCGCAAGGACCCTCTTTACAACTACAGTCTGATTGCAGGAAGCCACAGGTTCACTGAGGCACATGAAGCGTGCACTTAACCAGTGTAACACTTGTTTGACCTTGTAAGACCTGGAGAGGATCTTTTCTGCAATCGAGCATTTATCATCATGAGCTCATAGTCACTTCTGTTTTGGAAGTTCTGTTTCCTCTGAAAAGACACTGATGTAAATTTCAGAAGAAATATGTGGCTTTCTACTGCTGTGTTTACAGTAATTATTGAGTGACACAATATTTGAAAAGCAACAAAGATGTAAAAATCAGCTAAAACCTTGTGATAAATGGCAGTTGCATGATGATCCATTTCCTGGATTTTACTTTCATGCTGGCATTTGCATGTCACTATTGCATTGTTTTCCCTGGACTGATCAAAAGATTGTAAGCCAATGCTATTGCAGGACTTTTATCTTCATAACTCAGTATAATTTACAAATAAAAAATCTCAAAAGTGTGGAGTTCAATTTTATCCACCCTACTTTACTCCACTACCCCTATATAAAATCCATCTCAAACCAGTTGCCTTCACGTAAACTAATTACTAAGTAGAGTGTGTACTTCAGTGTTGGTATAAACACTGAAGTACACACTTCAGTGTTTCGAGGTTTTTAGTACTTTCTGTACTTTTTAGCGCAAACAGCACCATGGAGACCAAAGAATATAGCAGACATGCCAGGGAAACAGCTGCAGAGAAGAATTAGGCAACAGGAAGTATTACTCAGAGAAGCAACCAAGTGACCAATGGTAGCTTTGGAGGAGCTGCAAAGACCTACAGCTCAGTTAGGAGAATCTGTCGGCAGGATGGGTATTACCTGTCTATTCCACATGTCTGACTTCTTTGGAAGACTTGAGAGACTGTCATGCTGATAAAAGAGAAACATACTAAAAATATTGAAAGTTTGACACAGGCTGAGTAAGACACGCAGCACACATGTAGAAGAAGAAAGTGCTCCGCTCAGAGGAATCTACAATTAAATTTGTTGACCTACATGCAAAACTCTTTATCTGGCAGAAAACATCATCCTGAACACATCATAATCACTGCGAAGCATGACGTGGCAGTCTGATGCCGTGGGGATGCAGTTTTCAGCAGGGACAGAGAAGCTGTTCAGAGTTGATGGGACTGGATTGAGCTCATGTCAACTCTGGCAATCATGAGAGGTTGGGGGAGTTGAAGGGGTGGGAGCGTTCACCTTCCAACAGGGCAATAGCTCCAAACATTGAGCTACAAAGCATTGGCGTAAATCAAAGGATATTCATGTATCAGAATGGTCCAGTTAAAGTCCAAACCTAAATCCAGCTGGGAATCTATAGTAGTGTTTCACAGAAAAGCCTGATAAAATGAAAAAGGGTTTAAAAGGTGAGTGAATGCTTTTGCAATGCAGAGTGTTTGATGACATTACAGTCACAACTCGTTTAAGTGGTTCTTGCTTATCCATTCCTGTACTAGCCATTCTTTTGCATTGCTTCACAAAGGAAATAGCTTTTGTCCCTCCTGCTTCCATTCTTTCTATTTATAGACTTATCATCTGCATGCTCTGTGATCACAGTGGCTCAGGCCTTGTACTGCACAAATGCCCCAGGCCTGTGCAGCCAAATGACTACTCTCTCCTCGCTGTCTCTTCCTTTTCCTTTGTCCAACGTCCATCTTGGCCAAACATCTTGACACACTGGCAGCAGATTGCTTTTGACAAATGGTGTTCATGTCACAGATCAGCCATGGCCAAATCTGTTAGAATGATAAGAGTATTACATCCATTAAAAAAAAAAAAAAAAAAAAAAAGGTCATAGCAAAAGAGAAGCTATTAAGGTTATTAAATCAAATGCAAACACATTTTTGAAAACTGATAAACAAGCAGTTTATATTTTTAGATATATTTTATGTTTGATTTACATAAAACCTTCCTTATAGTAATATAAAGGGTGGTAAAAAATAAATCAAAAAGTCAACAGTAAAAATTAAAAATCAAACTTCACAATAAAAATCTAATTTCATCAAACTTCATCAAACTACAATGAAGTTTAATTGCTGTAAACCTTCTACTGTAATTACCGTAGGAGCATAGAACTGAAAAGTTTATTTTAAATAGTAAACTTTTACTTTAGATCAAAAAAGTACTGAAAGTTTCAGCTCCAATTTCTGCAGCGGTGTGACATATTTTCTTTTTACATATTTGATCGAGAGAAAATGATCATTACCTCAGTAAAATATTTTAAAAATTGGTCAAATGCACGATATTACTACATTGTACAATACATCTAAACGTAAAAGAATGCAAAATTACAGGTTACTCTTCAAGAATTCAAAAGCTACAAAGCTCTTGCATTCGTAGAGCCAAAACTGAAACAATTTTGCCTTTGGAAAATTATCATTCTCTCCTGAGAATTAGTTGTGGAGCTCATAAAGACCTGATGTGGCCCAATGAAGATGGGGCTGTGGCGCAAAACAACAAGCAAACGATATCAGCAACATATGTTTTCTTCACTTTCAATAACTGCACTTCTGAGGAGCTCATTTCAAAGTTTCAAGTTCTCTCAGGAAATGAAGCAAAGCCTTCCAATGTGTTGCTCCTCTGTCACTTTGGTGGTGGTTTAACTGATGGTTCATAAAGAGGTTTCAACAGTTATAAGTTGGCAGTGGTGGTTCAAGGAGAGGAAAGATGCCAAAGTGGTTGGTTATTCTTCATTTTTAATCGCCCAACATTTCTGTAAATATAGTCATTTAGCAGAGTGGTTTGTGATTCAATGAGTGTCTTCACCGGAGGTCGTCCAAGATAAAACAGACCTACTTGTCGAAAGTGCTCTATCCTGAGTTGTTTCTCCTTTTATATCCTACAGTGCATTATAAGAGTATTCATACTTATTAAACTGTTTCACATTTTGTCATGTTACAGTGTCTTTTTTTTTGTTTGTTTGGTTTGAACCACCAAGATGCTTATAGCAACTTTGAAGGACCTGCAGGGATCCACATATCAGGTAGAACAATCTCTCTACGGCAACTACTACTGGGGACTATGCAAATTTGGCCACATGGACTGTCAGGAGACAAAAAAACTATTACTGAAGTAACTGAAGTAATAAGAAGTCCTGTTTTCAGTTTGCCACCACCATGTAGGGGACACAGTAACGTTGGGGACAATGGTGATTTGGCCAGTGGAGTAACTGGAAATGTTTAGACTATGTGCAAACAGTTTTTTCTATGAAAATTACCTCTGCAAAACATCCTGAAGATGCAACTGACATTGTGAAACATGGTGGTGGCAGTATCGTGGTTTGGGGGAATTGATGTGAGGAAAATGTAGGAAAACCTTTGAAGAAGACCTGCCAAAGATTTGATGCTGTGATTGAGGTTCTCCTTCCAGCAGGACAATGACCTTAAGCATAGAGCTATGGTCTAATGTTTTAGATCAAGGCATGTTCATTTGTTAAAATTAACCAAAGTTCAGTCATAAATGTGTCTCTGAATTTGTGGCAGGACCTACAAATTATCAATCTGACTGAGCTTGAGTTATTTAGCAAAGAAGAATAGGCAAAGCTTGTAGAGACATAAATAGTCGCAGCTACATTTGGGTTAAAGCAGCAAAAAACCCAAATGAAGGTTGATACTTTATTGGAATGTATTGGTGAAGAATGACACTAGTTGTTGCTGCTTAAGCTATTACTTGAACTGCAGACTTGAGAAGGTGTTTTCCTTGTTGACACTGATTGCTCACTGACAAGCTCACTGTCAAAAAGCACCCAACACCATGTTCCAGACACCTTTTGGGCCAAAGTTCCTTGCTGCAGTCTCTCCACTGTTTTTGTTCCACGTGTTATCAAGATTTATCCAGTTACTTCCAGTGTAACTCCACACACGGGTCAAAAGTCCATAAACAGCTTTTATATTTTCTGTCTACGGACTCAAGATCAGGAAAACACCTTTCTTACTTACAGTTTATATGTCACAACCCAACTAAAGTGAGGCAAGAAGATGAAACGTCTACAAACCGATTGCAATAATAAGATCAGAAATTAAAACCTTTATGCTCCAAGTGTGTGTGACCCAAACAAAAGACATGATGAGATAAGATGATAAATGTGAAAACTGAAAGCAGGATCTCATAAGTGTTTCAGCTGATGAGTGGCAAACAGTTTTGACAGCAATACACAGATCTGCATGATTCTTCTTATATGGCCACAATTACAGTTCAGACAGTCCAATCATCTGCTACTTTATTGAATACAACTGTTTTGTTGCCAACACACACAAGAAATCAGCACATCACAAGGCAAGAACTCAGTGCATTTGGACTTTTAAAGGTGGTAAATATGACTTGTTAAGTTCCAACAGAGTCATCATAAAAGGGGATTTGGTTTATTTTTAACATTATTGTTTCTACAGGTGGCTGGTCTAAGAGCTTCAGAACCGGTTGATCTATTGGCATTTTCACAAACAACTACCAGGTTTTCAGAGAATGGTCAAAAAATGTGCAACAGTTGTGTGGAGAAATTATTTTTGTTGATTTCAGAATGCAGAGGAGAATGCGCTAAATGCTTAAAAATGATTAAAAAGTAACAGTACTTCAAAGTATGTGAAATAACATACCACACCTACACAATACATGTACTTTCAAACAGAGAAGCGAAATCCCATCAGGTGTCACTCTTGTCAGCTAAGAACAGGAAACTAAAGCTACAGTTTACCAAAGAGGCTCACCAAAGAGACTGGAAAAATGTCACCTGGTTGTATGAGTTCAAACTGAGCTGTGACATTCAGATGGTTGGAACAGAATTTGGTGAAAGAATTTGGTGAAATCATCAAGAAAGCATGGATCCATCCTACCTTTAGTCAGTGGTTAAGACCGGTCATGGTTTAATAGTCTAGGTAATATTATCTTGTCAACTCCGCTTCAGTACCAACTAAATCATTGTTTAAACTCCACAACCTCCACAACAAGTATTGATCATATCACTGTATGATCACATTGTTCCTATTTTCTAATGGCACCATCCTATCGTAAAACTCAAATAATTTGAAGCTGGTTTCTGTACTGCAGTTGTCTCCCCATTCATCAGATCTCAATCCAGTATATCACCTTTTGAGATGTGGAGGAACTGGAGTTTCATATCATGGAGGTGCAGTCAGCAAATCTGGACCAAGTGTACGATGCCATCGTATCAGCTTGAACCAAAATCTCTGCGAAATGTTTCTGAAGCCTTATTGAATCTACACCACAAAGAATTAAAACAGTTCTGAAGGGACTAACAAGTTGTACCTATAAAAGTAATGGATAAGTGGAATCTAAAATTAGCTTAATGCAATATGCCACATTGCCACATCAAGAAGTCTCAGTCGCTTGAATCATGTGACATGTTCCATGATCCCTCCCATGGAAGAGTCCTGTGAGTCAGAATTAGTAACGTACCAGAGAAGTACCAATGACCTGGCTTGAAACTGTGAGACTAAATGTGTCCACATGAGTCTAAGATCCAACTGTATCATAACTCAAGCAGACATTAACTTAATGCTATACTTGTTTAGCTTTTTTGTTGGGTCTTTTCCAAAATGGGAAATATTGTTAAGAATAAATTCTTGAATACTTCAGGAACAGGAAATAATGAACAGGAAGTTAAAGAAGTGAGTAGTGCACAAAGGAAAGCTGGGAGCTTAAATATGGAGGGCATGTTGTGAAATTGGGACCAGGTGAGTCTAACCAGGGGAATGTTGAAGAGCTGTGGAAAAGGAGTGAGTGGGAAACACTGAGGGAAATAAAGAAATTAAAGGGCAAAAGACTCATAATAGAACAAACCAAAACGAACATATGGAAGAACAAAAGAAATGTGTAAGAGGAAAGACGTGATGATATTAACACAAGGGGAATAATTGTACATGGTGAGAACCTAACAACAATAATGAACAACAGAAAGAAATTAACGAGGCAAAATCATTACTGACTATAAAAAGCCAGAAATATCAGGATTTAAAAAAACACAAAATAAACAAGAACATAAACACCAGAGGCAATCACATTACAACAATAAACTTTTAACAGTGGTTTTCCTCTAATCCCTGTCATGTTAAGTTACAAACACACACTGAAGTTTGTGTTTGTAACTTAACAAAATGCAAACAAATCAAGAGATATGAATACTCTACACACACAGAATCTTGCAAAAATATTTACAGTCTTTCTATTTTTATTTATTGTAAACTCCATTTACAATAAATGAACATGGTTCATTTCTATCCTTTACAACTGCAGCTTTGCAAAAGTTTTCATGTATGTGAATTCTTTTGTACGAAATTGATGTAAGAGATGTGAGAAAACTGTGAACAATGGAGAAACAGGACATAGTTGACTCTCTTTAAAGTTACCCAGACATTTATTTACTCCTATATTGATGTCTCTCACTAAAGCTTACCACTTAATTCAGGTAGAGTGTGAAATATCCAACTGCTTTTTGAGAAGAATACACATTTTATAGTAAAACTTTATTTTTCTCTTTTGTGCGTTTTTTTGACTGTTTTAAATAGCATTTTATTTCTGAAGTAATGGTTTTCCTCCTTTTCTTTTCTTACTAAGAATAACTGCCAGTCAAACAAAAATGTTTTTAGACAATTAAAAACAGACATAAACTTGTTAATTTTTTTCCAATACAGAATTTGTTTATTTTACATTTGTGACTGAAATTGCCAGTGCAGCTTCTCCTACTTTGTTTTCCACTGCACCCCTGAAAAGTCTCTGCTTGAACCTTTCAAAGGCCTTAATGTTCCAACCATTCAAAATCCATTTACAGTAAATGAATGTAGCCCATTTCTATCCCTTATAACTTTAGCGTAAGAGCTAACGAGGCAAGGGGTGAAACTAAAACTGAAGTTCACCTCATAAAGTAGGTCATGTCTTTCCAACTCAAATGCAGTTGTTTAATTTGCTTTTGGGATTAGAAAACCATTTTCTGATTAATTTGAAGTGAAATCAAATTAAGTCAGATTTATGTTCACACATATGATGTGTTATTGGTTTGGGAGGTTTCAGTGACTCACAGAGCTAATTATAAAAGTTGTCCAAAAAAATTTGGTAACACTTTATTTGAAGGGGTGTACATGAGACTGACATGACAGTGTCATAAACATGAAGGAGTTCTTCATGTTTATGACACTGTCATGTAATAAACATGAAGAACTATTGTCATGAAGTGTCATTCAGTAAATAATGACACTTTTAATGCGAAGTCGCGCTAAATGTTGAATAGAAAGTCCATTTGTAGTGTCCACTTTGCATTATTGTGTCAATAATGGCCCTTTTAATGCAAAGTTTTATGAAAATTTGCCGACAAAGTCAATTAAAAGTGCCAACTTTGCATTAAAAATGTCATTATTTACCGAATGACACTTCATGACAAGAGTCATTCATGAAGACTCCGTCATGTTCATAACAGGTGTTATGTCAGGTTTATGACACTGTCATGTCAGACTTATGCACACTCCTTCAAATTAAGTGTTACCAAAAATTATATATTACATTTTTTAGGCAGTTTGGGATGATATGTTTATATATTTCAAGATACAAATTTCATATAAGGTACTCTGAGACTACATTTTGGGAAAATTTTAAGGGTTGTGTTCTGCGTTTTGTTGGATTTGTGGTCTTCGCTAGCAGTGGTGTTTGTTAAAAGATATAACCAATCTCACTCTTTCTTCCATCTCTTCTGTCCCCCTCATATGTCCAAATCCATCAGCCTGGACCTTCACATTGAGCCCCTGGCTGCTTAAGCTATTCAGTCTTTCAGCTTTGTATGTTTGTGCATCAAAACCAGAACTATTTTCTGCACTTGAAACCCCCCTGGTTTCCTGGCCTTTCCCTGCATGTTGCCATCTGACAGAACAACTGTCACATGCTCCCTCACCTCAGAAGCTCAGAGCCACATGACTGTGAGAATCATGTTGCTGCTGCATATGTCTCATGGAGTGTTGAAGCATGAGTGGTTCAGGCCGCTG
Organism: Brachyrhaphis terrabensis; assembly: GCA_903067065.1. Lineage (NCBI taxonomy): Eukaryota > Metazoa > Chordata > Actinopteri > Cyprinodontiformes > Poeciliidae > Brachyrhaphis > Brachyrhaphis terrabensis. The sequence continues at coordinate 18,368 of CAEGAG010072985.1, read as the reverse complement.
CTCACAAATCTGCTTGTGTCTCAGGAAATGTGTAAGTGAAAACTGTGTTTTCTGCGCTGTTTGGTTTTGTTTTGTTTATAGCTAAATATCGAGAAAAACAAATTCCACCAGGCTGAAATGGTGGGGTGGGGTGGGGCAGCTGGGTTGGTGTGAATGTGAGTTTGAATGGGTTCAAATAAAACAACCATATCCGTGTCCATGGCAACTGGTGAACTCAAGCTAATTCATACACTCAAACAGCAGGTCTTCAACAACAAACATCCTGCCCTATAAATATGCAAACCAGTCGGATCATTTGGTTGGATGGTGACAGACCACACACTAATGGATGTGATTCTGCTATTGGGGTGTATGGATATCCATCACAGTAGCAAAAGAACATAGTGAAGTCTGCGTTTTGCTGGTCTGGATTTGTCCGAAATCCTGCTGAGAATCCCTGTCAGGATGTCTGAGTTTACAAATCCCTGTTGTGCCCCAGCCTCTAATCTTTGGAGTTGTGGTAACTTGGGACGGTGCATTTCCTTGTATTGAGTTTGCAGCAGCCCTCCACCCAAAATACATTCTTGAGGATCACCTTCTTTAAGTCTAAAATTTTGCTTCAAATGTCTAGTTTTTTCAGATGCCAAAAATGAAGCACGTCATGATATTGGAGTGACCTCCTGTGTTTGGAGGCTGGTGGGAACTTCACTCAAAACATTTGGTTGACATTCACTGTAAATTGTTAATTTCATGCCATGATAATATGGGACACATGACCAGCAGATCAAAAAGATACCTGCTGCAAGAGAGAACTAAAGGGTCATCTTCAAATTCTCCAATTACTGCAGTTCTCATAAAACCTTTGTACACTTTCATAAACAGTAATTAAACTGAATAAAAATGAAAAATCTCCGCAGCATGATGGTGCCACTTCCATAGTGACGATCTGCTTAGGGTGCCCATTTTGAGCCTACATGTACACTATTGATCGCGTGAGCAAAGGAAGGACAAAACAGGATATATTCTAACATGTGCACACAACCCATTGCTATTTTTGGTTGTGTAAGCATTCCATGTTGAAAAAGTCAAAAACAAAAATAAAATGTATGTTCTGTGTTTAGTGTAGGTTAAGCAAAACATAAAAAATTGAAAAATTGTTCAACAAACAATCAAAACAAACTCCGCCTTGCAGTCTTTTAGCTTTCTTTCATCCCTGCAAAAGATACACATGTGTGACTCCCCTAATCAGCCATGCATATGTTTGTGTGAGTAAATACCAACAATGTTTAAATGCCAAGCTTAAGCTTTTCATCATCTCACTCGCAAGTGGTCAAAGGGTGTGGCGGGGACAAACGTCAGAGACAAAACACCACTGGAATTACCACCATTCATCAAGATCCTGCTCACACGCACCACTACCTGTCTGTGTGACTCACTGTGTGTCAGCCATTGTCCTGTTCTTGTCTGCACAGACTTGGATTGGAATATATATAGGCTGTCTAGGAGTGTGTGTGCGTGTGTGGGGGTGTGCTTTTGTGTGTGTTTGTTGGCTGTCTGTGTATTGTTCTGCCCTTCAGGCACTCCTGCATCATCAGCTCTAAGGTACTGATTTTGTATTATGCGATGCTGAGGTGCCACCATAGCAGCCCAGTCAAAGAGTTGGAAAAAAAAAAATTCAACTGAAACATCTTTACAAGAGTTTCTTATGGACATAATCATTTCATTCTCCTTCTGTCTTCTTTTCTCTGCGACAGTGGAATGAATGCCTCACAAAACAATCACTGTTAGTGTTAAAATAGCCCAACAATCCAACTTTTTAAGCTAAATATCAGTTACAGTGCTCTGTATTCCATTTGGTATTTTATGCAATACTCAAGCCCACAGCAATGTATCATAAAGAAGTGGAAGGAAGAGGATTCAGCCTAATTTTAAATGATAGCATTGACAGACAAACATGTCATGCAGCACATAGTTGGACTCCTCCAACTTCATGCCACAATTATATGTCTTTGATTCTATTTGTTCAAAAAACATTGTTGTAGTTTTGCTTTTCATTGTTCCAGATCAGGTTCTATCAACTTAAAGAAACATGGATGTGATCGACCATGGAAAGGAAAATTTTATGTCAAAAAATATGGATGTGTTAGAATGGCCCAGTCAAAGTCAAGACCTAAAACCAATTGATAGTCTGTGGTAAGACTTTTAAATGTATTCGCACAGATAATTTTTATACAGTCTTCAGCTTTTTGGTAACAAAGAATGGGCAAGAAATTTGATTTCTAGATGTCAAAGCTGGTTGAGACACATCTCAAAAGAGCTGCAGCTTCAGTTGCAGCAATAAATGTTTCTTCAAAGTATCTGCATTTTTACATACTCAAAATGTAAAAAAACAAAAACAAAAGCACATTCTTTCCACTTCAAGATTATCCATTTCTTTGTTTTGGTCTGTCATGTGAAATCCCAATTAAATACACTGAAGTTTGTGGTTTACCGTGAGAAAATGTGAAAACTTTTACAGTGTAAACAGAAGAGAAACAGCTGAGTAATGTTTTACCCAAGAACAATAGGCAAAACCACAGATATTCCAGACTGCCCTGAGAAACAGACCAAAAAGAAACTCACGTAGAAGTTTTCATCAGAGCACAAGCGACAAAAGAGGAGAAAAACACAAACCATGCTCCCACATGCTGTTTCTGCAGAGATCAGTAATGTAGCATTGATGAGTATGGCCTGTTTACATATTTATGCAATAGAACAGTGTGTTCTTGTGATTCCCTAAGTTATTTGTTTTATGGGAATAAAGTGGAACTAAAGGCAAAGTCTTGACAGCTTGGGGCAACAGAGAGAATATGCTTCTCTGTATGGTCGTGCAGTGGTTGCTAGCTGCAACAGACAAATACAGAGAGAGAGAGAGAGAGAGAGAGAGACAGACAGAGAGAGAGAGAGAGTGGCCCACAAACATACAGCTGTTTCTAATCGGTAACTCAGCACCGATGGCTGACCTACATTCTGGTGCGTGCATGTCTTTGAACCCGTGGCCCTGCCAGACTCAGCCATGGGGGAAGGTAGAGAGAGAGAAAAACAAGTTGGTGGAGAGGAGTGGTTGGAGTCGAAATTGGTGGAAAAAAAAAAGGGGGGGGGGGAAGGAAACACGTGAAGAAGGACAATTCTGTGTTGGTTTGTTTATAACAGATTGTGCAAGTCATATTTAGCATAAGTCGCAGAATGGCATGAAAGATTAAACCCGTGTGAATGTTTCTTTAACTCCAACATGCAGCTGTGCAGTTAGAAGGGTGAAAATCGGTTTTTGGCTTCTTCTGATGGAAAAATCCTTGCTTTTGCCTTTCTTTGTCTACACCCTGCTGTCGGTCAAACAATTAAAAAGTTCTGTTGTGTGCATTTGAATAAGTGTGGCTTTTTATGAAGTTTCTGGGGTGCATCTAGCTTGCATTCCTTGCATGCAGAGGAGGGCTTCGTCGTGCCAGGGGTCCCGTGAAAATGAGTCATGGCAAAGTTCCCTATCTACAGATCTCAAACAGGACAAGTATTTGCCGGTTGATATAGACCTTGAACTCACTGATAGGGATAAGCATGTTTTATAAGATCTGGGAATATGATCTGGAACAAAAAATTTTAAAAACCTGCAAAAAATAGAAACCGTTAACTTTACCATTTACTCACACTCTGCTTCTGAGAGAGGAAGGAACTGGAAGTAGGTCACTGTGTCTCAGGACTCCAAGAGAAAAAAACCAGAAAGAAAATAGAAACTAGGGGAGTGGTTAACTCAGGACAGCTAAGAATTTAAAGGACTGCAACAACAAATGTGCACAAAAATGGAGCAAAATGTGCACAATGCAGGCAACAAATTCATTAGGCAAGCTGCAGGATCATTTACAGAACAACAGACTTTGCAGAGTTTACAAGACCGTTATTTCTTGCAGGGGTTGAAACAGGTGTGGCACAGAAAATGCTAGCCTCAAAAGCTGTTTGTAAAAAGTGCATGCTAAAATCAACAACTTTTAAACCAAAAAAAGTTGCTTTAATCATCAAATGCAAGTCAAAAAGAGGGTGAGGGGAATTATTTTATCTAGTGGACTGGCTGGAAAATGCAGCAGCAGCACCAGGAACTGAATTAGTCAACCTCTGTCAGCAAATTTTAAAAAGCCATTGCAGGCGTGCAGAAAGGCAGTTTTTTTTCTTCCTGTTAAGGACTTTTAACAGGGTTATTGGTGTCATTAGTGACACTGTCGCAATCCACAGATGTTTGTGTTTTGTTTTCTTGATATTCCTCCATGATTACTTCTGGGTTTGTTACTGTTAGAAGAGGTCTTGACATATTCAGTTGTTGGTTGTTGCCGTTAGAGTTTTGCCATTTGTTAATTCCTTTTTTTTTTGTCTTGTTTCTTGATTTAATTCTGTGTTCTGAATTAACACAGAACACAGATTCTGCATTGGGATTTATTTCTCTTAGATCAATGTTAGTCTTTTTCTCTTTAGCTTGCAGTTTCTTTGCAAACTACTTCAGCTTTCTTTGTGTTAAATATTAATCTTGCCTCGGCCTGGCTTTCTTCCAGAATTGTTCCTGGTCATCCAATTTACTCATCTCCATTCAATGTCAATCTTCACTATTCCTTCAGTATAAGTTCTCTGGTTGTCATTGTTCTTGGACATTTATTTTGTTCCACTTTGCTTGATTGGTTTTGGATTTATTTACTTTCTTTATGTTCAGTTTACATTTCTGGATTTTTCTACAATAGACTTTGTTTTTGTATTTTTTTGGTGTTATTGAAGATCTCTATTTTTGTTACACCTCTGCCTCCCTTCCCCTGCATTTAGGTCCTCTATAACCATCACCCCATCTGTGACAGACACTGAGTTTTGGTTGCATCTTGTCCTGTATGTTCGTCTCTGTTCCTCTCTAGTCTTTTAGGGTCTTCTTATATTTGTGCTGGCCTCATTAAAAAAATGTTTTGTCAGCAGTTGCAACCTCACAAAAAAGTTTTTCCAAACCAGTATATCATCTTTTTGTTGTTGTTGTTGTTGTTGTTTTTAGAAACTCTGGTAATTCACGAAAAAAAAAAAAGTAAATTGGAAAAGGAAAACATTTGGAATATGACCCTTTATAGTTTGGGAGCTTTTCTTCTCTTTTTTCATGTTTTTTTTTTTTTTTTTTCAGTTATACTCAGCATTCACATACTGTATTAAAACGCTATCCAAATAACGTAAAAATAGGAGGTTTACCATCTCACTGAAACTAATATACTCTTCAAAAATATTTGCATTTCTTGACCTTGAAATCTGCATTAAGGTTCCCCAAAATATGAATGTTTTCCTGGAAACCCCTGAAGCCTTAACATAACATCTGTAATTTCACTGGGGGCTATGCTGCACATGCCTGGACTGCTTAATTAGATTCTGAAGGCCCCTTGTTGAACTCAATTGTATTTTGGTTATCAGAGTAAAGAGGGTTTGAATACAAACTTTTAGATTTTTACACTTTTAGATTTTTATTTGTTAACAACAAAAACCAAAAACAGTCAGTCATTATTTTCTCTCTACTTCACAAGTACACACTACTTTCTGTTGGTCTATCAGTTGAAATCCCAGTTAAACAAATTAAAGTTTGTGGTTGTAAAGTAATATAATAGGGAGTTAGGATACTTCTGCAGACTTTGTAAACGAGGCTATCTAAAACACATGAAAATGTGTGTACTTTTTTACACTTGTCAAGCAGACTCCAGGTGTCTGTTGATGGTAAGTCATCTCATCTTTAACGCGCAGGCAAACCACACGTAAGGCATTCTGTTTGTGTTGTGTTCTTTTTTTAGTTGTAGTCAAGGCTGCGCAATGATGAAATCAAATAAAGTCGTCTCATGTGATGTTTTGGACGTCTCACTCAGCAGCATGACAATAACACTTGATAATATGCACTTCCAGTCGTTGGGGTCCCAGTTAAATTCATCTAGCTTGCCAGGACTTGTCACGGGCCTCTGTTTGGCCTGTGGCTGCGTGTGTGTGTTTTGAGCACTCTGAAGAAGGGTGGGGCCTGTCACTTTAAAAGAAACTGTCAAAGAGAGGACCAGCAGAAAAATACAGCAAGACAACCAGAGTCACTATCAGTAAGAAGAAAACTTTCACTAATATTCCAAAGAGCAACCATGAAAAGATGAAAAAAAAAAAAACACATTAGAGATTAAAATGTTGCATGTATCACTGAGTCACTTTTGCAACCAAAAAGCAATGTTTCATTTGAGTTTTGATGTATTGTAATCTGTATCTATGAAACACTGACAGTCATGTTTGATTTGGGATATTTTTAGATGAAGACCCGCAGCTTAAAGCATAAAGACAAATGTTTGCGCTCAGGCTAGAAGTCTGATCCTTCTGCAAACACGAGAGGAATAACTTTTTCAACACCATGCGGTATCCGTTTGCGTGCAGCACTGTTTGACAGCTGTATCTTTGCTCAGGGACAGCTGATTGGTAGAGCTTATGTTAACATATTGCCAACATGCTTCATAGAGGCAAACGGATCCACTGCCTTTAAGTGTCTTAATCAGGGACAGGTGGTCACTGAGCGGTTTATGAGACGGATCTGGATGCCAGGTTTAATTGTAAGATCATTATTTTAGGAGTTTGCTTAAAAAAACAAAAAACACTGGTAAAATGTCTCTTCGCTGCTCTTCAGATACGCTGAGCTGTCAGTCTTATAGAACAAGTGTAGCAGCAGTTAACCTTGATTTTATACACAAGTAAAGAAGCTGATTTTCATTATGGGACTTCAACCATTCTTTTTTATGACATTTCAGGACATAGAGAACATGTCGCTTTGCAGGTTTTAAAACACAAAGTCAAAGCAGGGCTTCAATAGACACCAAGAGAGATTGTAATCGGAAAATGTATATTTTACAATGCAAATATGGTGCAACTGAACAAGCAAGTTAAATGACAAAAGCTTATTGTCTTTGTTTTTAATGAACTTTTGCTGGTAACAACATGCTGATTTTTCGGGAATGAAACAGGGGCCAGAGGCACATCACGCTGTCATTTACAGTAGCATTTTTATCTTAAATGTCATTAGTCAATGAGGCACCGGATCTATTTCACACTGTGGTATCTGCAGACGGATGCATGCAGAACCAGAGCTCTTTCCATTTCCTGGAGTTGGTATAATTCTCAACAAGCTTAGTTTGCTGCTAAGTGTGTTTTCTGTTGGAGGTTGAGGCAGCAAAAGGGAAGTGAAAACTTGCATAAAATGTGCTTTTCTTTTTGCCGTCATTGTGACATCATGACCAAACTTACGATGGTTGCTCGACGGGCCGAGGTAAAAATAACAAATGCCATGCAACCACCCAAGGCATTCTTCAATGTCCTTTAAAAAAATTACATCTTTTATTTTTAAACTGTTATCAAAATGTCTACAATACAAATGCTGTAAGTATGGAATGAATGAGGACTCGACCAGAAATCGTGTTGCAAAACATTAACCATTTTGTCATTGTGGGATTTTCCACTTATTTGTATATTTCAACTTAACAAATGAGTGGAAATTTTTGTTCGGTGAAATCCAACTCTGCAATGAATTATCACTTTCATTTAACCTTACTAAGAAAACAAAGTGCCATATCGCTATGATTTCAAATTTGTGTTGCATCTGTCTGAACAGTGTGATGAACTCAGGTTCTGAAATACATCAGAAAGAAAAAATAAGAGGTGCAGCTTTCTCACTTCTTAAAAAGTCAGAGTAGTTGTGTTTAAAGAAAGTATACACCAATTACAGCATACAGTGTCTTTGTAAAAGTATTCATTTGACAAGTCGCAAATTCAAACTTCCTTGTATTTTGTTGTTATTTTTGTGATGAAATCAACACAAAGCAGTTCAAAATTACAAACATGAAGGAAAATGATACATGGTTTTCAAAATATTAAAAAAATTAAAGCAGTAGCTTTATTTAGTAAAAAGCATAACTTGAATTATTGATGCTCTTGGGAACTGTCCATCAAATTCGATTGAACATTACATTTTTTGTAAAGATAAATGAGCTAAAATTTCAGGCTGTAGATGTACAAAGCAGGTAGAAATATATTACAAAATATTTAACTGCAGAAAATGTTCTATAGAGGACCCCTCAGGGGGGCTGAATATAAATGCATGTAACATTTTTCAAAATTGTATTTGTAAAAACCTCTGAACCCACTGATCCATTTAGTTTAACTTCAAAATTATGCACCAGTTTTTATTGGTCTATCAGTTAAAAGCCCAATGAAATAAATTGCAATAGGCACTTAGGCAAGATGATTAATAACATATTACCTCTGAAAGAAGAACAAGGCATAAAACAAGCTTCATTTTGACTTTAATAGGCAATGTTGCAAATTGGGACGTGTAACGTCAGGCTTAATATCATTAGTGCTGACATACATCCACTTTGTTAAAAATTTACGCAATCATTTTTAACATAAGACTACAGATTTCCAAGTGTTTAATTATGGAAGAATTCTTATACTTACCACAAAAAGTTTGTCATATTTGGGTTTGTACATGCATGCGAATTTGCAAAAACATCTCAGAGGAAGTGTGTTATGTCATACTGTATCATTATATGTCAGGAAACAACATGACCAGACATCTTCTCGTCAGTGCTTGAGAAAATTACTATTATTCATGTTGCAGTAAGAATGTACATCATCCCATGCAATCCAAATTAATTTGTAGCGTTTTCCTAAATAATACGAATTTAAACCAAACATGCACAACTCATTACTGTGTACATCAGGAAGATGATGCCTCTCTTTCAGTGCAATTTTAGGAGAGATTTCCCATCATGAAGGGCAAACAATGATTATATAGCAATGACAATAAAAATGCTTACATGAACATTCATAAGGTGTAATATAACTGCGACTGTCATAACCGAACACGAAAATATTTCCTCTGCAGGTCAGTGAACCCTGGGTTAAAAGCTCTGTGAGAAAGGAAGTTCACAAAGCAGGAACTCTGTTGCCTGCTGCCCTCTTGTGACAAATGACAGAACTGCATTAAAGATGATCAAAATGCAATAATATTAATTACACTCCCAGTTTGGTCAAACGCACAGAGTAAACTTGTATTAAACCAAGCGAACATATTTGATATGAACTGTGTTTGAATCTAAAAACTAACCTTTACTAAATTTAACAGAGATAGCGAAATACATGAGGTTCACAAGGCGCTTACTCCTTGCACATTTTGGCAGAAATCTACTACGGAACCCGCTAGGGGACATTGGAAAATCAATTATTTTTCGGTACCTCGCAAAAGAATTGCATTCCTTCACAATAAATTAACAAATGCACTCTGGTTTATTTTGCACACACCATATTAAATTTTTTATGTATTATTATTTTAATTGCCATAAAAATCTATTCTAACTGACAGACAGAAAGAGGACATGAACTCACACTAACTGGGCTTAACTCAGCACATGCTTTAACATATGTATGACTAATGAACCTGCAGTTTTTCACAGACACCTGTTACACTGTTCATGCATTCAGACAATGTTTTTATTAATATTTTTTCTTATCAGAAACACATCACACAGCGAAAATGAATGCAAAATGTGCTTGCTCAATTCCTGTGCGTAAATATGTGGATGTTCTGAAAGTTTTTTCTCTCTCTTTTTTTTTTTTTTTTAAATAAATTGAAGTTGAATTGTTTTCACTTGAAAACAAACCTTTTCCACTAATAATCATACATATGACCGCATTTAAGAAATTATGACGTAGACACCCTATTTCAGGAATGTTTTCAAACAGATGTTTTTTTTTTCCTGGTTTTGCCTGACTGCAATTCCTCCAGGAAGTGTTCGAGCGGTGTGAGTGAACGCCATGCAGCCCCGCTGAGGCAGCCTCCGCGCGGCTGTTGCTGGGAGCTCCGGCCAATCAAAGCCGCAGCTCCTCGGCGCAAGTAGTTTGGTGGCTGAGGAAGCATGACATCATGCTCATCTCCGTCCCTCTCCGCTGCAAACTCCATGGACCCGTCCCCGCAGCAGCGACAGGATATGTGTCCTCCAGCGTGCATGCACAGTGAGATTTGACGCAGCTTTCAGTGTTTACTCCGACACGGGTCCGGTGTGTGCGGCAGAAAAAAAAAAGAGGGTGGGAGGACGTGGGGGGGGGGGGGGGCGGGAGAGGAATGGCGGTGGACGGTGCCGAGTCTGTTGAGTGGGACAACGGTGATCGAGCCTTCACTGTGTAACTTGTGCATTCTGATGTGGAGCCTGATGCTCGGCTGCCTTCATGGATCCAGAGAAGACGCTGACTTTCTGCCTTGGGCTGAAGGCTCAAGAGGTAAGGCACTGCGCAGGTTTGCTCTGATCCACACACGCTGCTGTCAACAGCTGGGCTGGAGTGACTCTGCACAGCAACATGCTTTTCCTCTGGCCTACCTGGCTCCTGAAAAACAAAAACAACCTGTACGTCTCCACACAATCACCGCATGTCATTAAGTCTTTTTTAATAATGCGCAGCGCAAAGGCTTGTTTTTTTTGGGGGGTTTTTTTAAGTTCATGCTTTAAATGTCTTCATTAAAGTCAGTCAAAATCTGCTATTTATCTTCTTGCAGGCAACATTTGTCCAAATTGTAGAAATGTAGGATCTTGACGACATTTACAACAGACTCTCATTACATTAGAGGCTGGAGAAGAAGCACAAGCAAATGAAACAAAAAATTTATACAGTAATAGAACTGGGTTTGTGTAAAACAAGCAACAGTGTTTCATAAGGCTGCAAAGAAGAATGTAAAGGAGATAGAAAATACATTTTTTGTAAAGTAAAATATATTGTCTTATTGTTTAATGTTATCTATATCACTAAGAAATATTTTCTTTTTACGTATTAAATTAACATAAAGAGTAAACATTTATGACATTTACAGTGTTTTTGTTCTGCAGAATTTTCACCTTTTGGTAGTTTTGTTTGTGGCAGAAGAAGTATACACTAATATTAGCTGCTTAATTAATCAGGCTATCAGAGCCTGAAAACAGCAACAGATGAAGGAGGGGAAATGCCTTGTTATTCTGTTCCATACAGCCAGAAACGGGTTAAACTCTGATTACTTCAGGGCTTTTGCCGGGATCTCATTAAATGAACTTCAAACTAAAAGAAATAAATGTTTGGGGTTTTGAAACGGTCTCTTAAAAATCTGGTATAAGGTGAGATCCATAAACTGGTAACCAGACCACAGTGACTCTGAAGATGCCTCACACATGTTTGAGGTTCAATTTTGTCAAATTTTTCCTGTTTGAGGTTGTGGTTGTCACATTATGTTGCAGCCAACAGGATGCTCTTTTACCTGTATCTTCCTCCTCTCCAGCCCTGTCAGTGTAATGTGGGCAGGATGTGGTTTAACATTGTGCTGTTAAAAATGTTTTTTTTTTGTCTTAGTAGAGTTTTTAGTTTGAATGGGGACAACCTGTTTGGCCTGTCAGTGCATTGTTGCTTTTATTGCAAATACATATGTGAAGTTTTTTTCTATACTACTTTGTTGATCTTATTTGAAGTAAAATGGCTGCAGCATAGGTTGAAAGGATACAACATCTTCCCAGATCAACACACTGGGTTTCTTAGTTAGTTTTTCTTGATTTTAGATCTTAAAAAAAATCTTTAACCCAAAATTTTCATGCTCTGTCTAGAATTACATTAAGTTATGTCTTAGAATTGAGCTTTATTTATTTTCTGTCATTTTTAAAACTTTGATAAGCCAGTCCTGCTGAAATTGGTTTATTACTTGGTTTGGAAAATGTAATTAATGAGTTTTTGTTAAATTGACCCCATGTAGATCATCAGATGTGCATATATTTACTACGTTATGCTTGAAAACAACTGGCTAAAATTTCCAGCACTCATTTGTTTTAAAATAAACAAATAAAGATTTTTAAAAAGTCTCAGATTTATTTTTCTGAAACTGAAGCACTTAGTGTAAAAGCAGCAGAAATATTATTGACTAGTTAGCATCTTGTATAATTCTGGTGCTTGACTCTGGTTTTTATTTCTTTGTGGACTTCGAGGGGAACTGTGATGTGGATCATTCGAGGTTTCTTGGTGGTCTCAGAGTGACTACATTTCACACACATTCTGATTTTAAAGCCATGTGGTGGCCTTACCACAGAAACGCTGCATGACAGGAGTTTTGACAGCGCATTTTCCATCCTGGCTTGGCATTTATTTCCACACTATGCAGCAGCAGAACATGTCTCTGACATTGCAGTATGATATTGTCTATTTTATTTTAAATATTTACATTTTCTCCAGGGAAGACAATAAAAAAAATAATATTTGACAAGCCAGCATTTACTCGTCAAATATTACAAGCACCAGTGATATTTTTTATGTTGTTTTTCTACCTGTTTTTCACTGCATTATGAAATATTAAGCAGCCAAATGTGCTATATTAGTTGTTTATAGCACATTTGTGGCCTTATATTGGTTAGTAAACAAATGTCAATGCTTTTTTTGCCATAAATTTAATGCTGCCTATGCACAACTTCTAATGTTTGCGTGTTTGTGTGTGTGGGTGTGTTTGTCCGGATATGGAGCGCACAATGCTGGGCCAACATTGTTCAGTTGTGCTGACCACAGGCAGCAGTCAGTTGTTTAGCAAGCATGTCTAATTTACATGGCTGCAGTCTTAGTGTGCAACAAGCCCAGCTCCATTTCATTGTTTTGACTGCAGTCCCTTATGCAGCACACATGGATATTTTCCCCCTATTGCCTGCTGTTAACCCACATGACCTTCACTGAGGTGGAGGTCATATCCATAGTGCTGAAGCTTTAGATGTCAGTCATGTGATTTCTTTTCTTAATGATGTGATAATGGATGACTAAGAATCATGAAGAGGTTCTACTGGAGGAGAAATGAAGTGCATATTTCATATTTGCTTCCCTATGACTTTATTTTAGTTTTGCTTTTTTTCACACTTTAAAGTTTCAGACCATCGAACACATCTTTTGGTCAGATAAAAATAACCAAAGTAAATTCTAAATGCTGATCTCATTGTTGCAGTAAAAAACGTTATTCAAACTAACCTGACTGTATGTGAAGAAGTAATGGTCATCTAAACCTAGCGACTGGTTCGAGTGTTTAGTAACTCCTCTTTGCAGAAAGCACAACAATCATATTTTATGTCAATTCAATTAGATAATTTTAGTAATCCCAACCTGTCCTAAAACAATAAATGTTTAATCGGTTTTATTATCTAACAGTAAGAAAAACAGGTCATGTTTGTTTTTATACAGTGTTTGCAAACATCTGATTTTCGGGTGTATTTCTTCGGGTTGGGGAAAACTTTGTCATTCCTCTGAATGTGTCACTGGAAAGAATCATGTCTGGATTTCCCATCTGGATCTCTTTTTTATTGGATAACATGAAGATGTTGAACTGTTGCAGGGATGGATAACTGATTAACATTTGTGATTATGCGCTCTGAAAAAATGTTGTCTTTAATTATTTAAACCTTTGTCTTTGAATCTGGTTTCCTCATCTTTAGGAACATATTTGTCTCTCGAACAGATGACCAGTAAAACCTAAGTGTTCATAGAATATTTTATATCAGAATATTGATGCTACTTTGTTGTCGCTAATGTGTTTTCTTTGCCACTTTACATATTTCGACTAGTAAGACTAGTAAGAAGAACATTGGAGGCCACAGAAAGAAATTTTGTAAAAATGCCCAGAAATGGGTGATTTCTGTCACCTACGTACCACAGAGAGAAATCAGTGTGTTTAAGAGCCTCTTTGTCACCTTGATAAACCAGCAGACAAGCAGCTGACAGTCTCTGACTGGAAAAGTGTTTGCCACTTTTGGACTAATAACATATTGTTTGCTTAGTATTGCCATCACCGTCTTATCACACTCGTGCTGTCCTCTATCCTGATCATTGTGTCTTTTTTATCAGATGACGATGTCCCTGCAGGAGCTGGTTGCACCTGAAGCTGTAACGGTAAGGAGGTCAGCTTTTAAACGATGAAAAAACCTTTTCCACATGTGGTTAATTTTAAAAAAAAAAGCAAACTTCATGCCTGCTTCTTAGTTGTTGCTATGGCAATGCATTGTTGCTCGTTAGCACTTCTGAGTCGTCTGTGCAGACCAGATTTAGATGCCTTTGCTTGTTCCAATGTTGTTCCCACATTTTTACAATGTGTTTAATATTTGCCTGCGTTTAGCTGTAGCGTGATGTTGTCCGATTCAAATACAACTTTTCTTGTATTTCTCATACTCTATAGGTACCTGTGCTGGAGATTGACAGAAACACAGCTGACAAGGTGATGTTTGTCTTTTAGATTTGACCTACAAATGATGAAAACTATCATGAATTTGCTAAAATGTTTAGTGCCTCACAAGACTATCGAGCTTTATCAGATTTTCTCACTTTACAATGACAAGCTTCAATGCATATATTAGGATGTAATGTGATTGTCCATAACAAAGTAGTGCTAATTATTATGTGAAAGAAAAAGGATAATATATGGCTTAACTTTTTTTTTGTAGATAAAAATCAGAAATTATAGCATGCTTTTGTATTAAACCTTTCCAAGTCAATACTCGGTAGAGCCACGTTTTGCTGCATTTACAGCTGCTTGTCTGTTTGACCAGGTGTCTAGTAGTTTTTGAAGCATCTGAAATTGGTGTACATTCTTCTTTGCAAACCAGTTCAGATTCATTCAGATTGGACGAAGAGTGTCTGAGAACATTCACTGCCGTGTCTTGCCACAGATTCTAAATTGGATTTAGGTCTGGACTTTGACTGGGGCATTCTCATAGATTGATATATTTTAACCAAGATCATTGCAGTAAGAAACATACTGCAATGGTCTTGCTGAGGTTGTATATTTAGGGTTGTCGTCCTGTTAAATGTGGGCCTCTATCCCAGTTTCAAGTCCTTTCCAAGCTTGAACAAGTTTTCTTTCTGGAATGCTCAGTATTTAGCTCCACCAGTCTTTCCATTAACTCTGGGCAGTTTTTCTGTCCTTATGGAAGCAAAGTATCCCCCATGCATGATTCTGGTATCAACTGGGGTGTTGTGTTTAGGATGATGCCCAATGTTTCCCAACACACACAGCATTTTGTGGGCCAAAATGTTACGGGTTTTCCCCCAAATTGTTTTCTTCTTTTCACTATTCAATAAAGGCCTAATTTATGGACTGGACAATTTCTAGTTGCATATCAACAGATTCTTTCACCAGGACCGTGGATCTCAGGCCACTTGGCTAATTCTCTGATTAATGCTCTCTTCGCCCTAAGTGTCAGTGTAGGTGGAAGGCTTAGGTCTTTATGGGTTTACAATTGTGCTATTCTGTTTTCATTTTCAGATGACATATTGGACAGATATTTTTCAGATTTTCAAAGCTTTGGATACTGGATTATAACCTAATCCTGCTTTAAACTTCTCCACAAATTTCTTCCTGATATGTCTGCTGTGTTCCTTGGTCTTCATGATGCTGTTTGTTCACTAATGTTGCCCAACAAGCCTCTGTGGATTTTATTTGCATGTATCAGAGAAGAGGATCCAAAATGTAAATTGACACCACACTTCAAATTTATTTGCAAACATTTTACTTTCACTTCCCTATGTGTTCGTCATAAAACCCCAAAGACAGTATGTAATAATATGAATTTATTAGAACGTCTGTATATCTGTTGACAGAAGCTGACTGTGGTTACATTGCAGTGTCTTGCTTTGTCCACCAGGTGGTGGAGCATCATGTCGGCTCTGGCAGGCAGCCTGTGGTCAGTCCCAAGTACTGTCCAGGAGCCAACAACAGTCCAGGTTACCGGTGTGAAACAGGACACTGCTGTGGAGAAACGGGCTGCTGTACCTATTACTATGAACTCTGGTGTAAGTCAATTGACTACTTTTAAATTATGATGAAATGTTCTGATAATGAAAAGGTACTATCAGGGACACTTTTGTAACTTTTTGTAACTTTTATTCAACACATTATATATATTTAATTTTACCTGAACACTACATTTTTAAAGCAGACTTGAGGAAATGTAGACTATTTTAGAAACATCACAAAGAGTAGGAATCATTTATTCAATATTTCAGGTAAGATATGTACAGTACAATAAAAAAAACCCAAGAACTATTTGACCCTTACAGATGTCTTTTGTTTTTGCTTTTTTTTGTCACAATTTATGATCATAAGACATTTTTTTTGCATCAGACAAAAATAACCCAAGAAAACACAAAGAGCAGTTTCCAATTTGATAGACAGAGGAAAAAAATATCAAAATCGGCCTACCACTGTGTGAAAATATAGCTGTTCCCTTGTAATTCATGAATTAACTGGGATTAATCACATCTTTTGGTTGAATTTCACAAGCAACACCCAGGTCTGGCAACTGCCAGGCACATTGAACCAATAAATCACTTAGAATGAACCAATCTGACAACATGAAGTAGACTCATGTTGTCTACTTCAAAGCAACACACCTTCTGATTTAAAAAAATAATAATAATAAATTACTGACATAAATCAGTCTGCAAATGGTAACAAAGCCTTTTCTAAAACCCAAAACCACATTTTGATAATACCCAAGAGTTACAGAAATATTCTGCGGACTGATGAGACAAAAGTAGAACGTGTGGGTCTTATTACATTCAGTTTAAAACTTACACAGCATTCAGCATCATATATACAGTCAAACAAGGTTGTGGTAGTGTGGTGGTTTTTGGCTACTGGGGTGTTTCTGCTTAAATCTGCTTTTAAACAAATGTTTGGCCATCAATACCCAGGACAATGATCTAAGTACACCAGCAATTTCACCTTTAAATGTTTAAATTTCACCTTTAAAGTGAAGATTTTCTTGAGTAGCCTTTAAAGTTCCAATCCCGGAGGATGAACTTAACCCTTTCACTCATAACAGTTCACCAAAATTCCTCCAGAGGGTTGTAAAAGACACATCATCGGGTCTGACAGAACACACAAGTTATTGGGTTTATGGGAAAAGGAAAATAACTTTTTCAGAGTATTGTTGAACCTCAGGGGTTTTGTTTATGTTGTGTACTACTAACCGTGATCATAGGGACACGTGATGCCAAAGCACATTGATCCTGCCTTTTGGCCTCCTGTGATTGATTGACGAACGTGCTGAATGTTGTTGTTTATTTACAGAGCTGTCTTGCTTCCCACAGGGTTTTGGCTGCTGTGGACGGTCCTGATCCTCTTCAGCTGTTTCTGTGCTTACCGGCACCGCCGAGCCAAGCTGAGAATCCAGCAGCAGCAAAGGCAAAGGGAAATCAATCTAATCGCTTATAACGGAGCCTGTAACTACCCGTCTTCAATGTTGGACCTCAGTATGTTGACTTTATTCTGAAGTAATTCTGAGCAGCTTTAAATGTGATTCATTTGACTAAATCGTCCACGGCCATTTCTTTGACTTGAGAAGCTCCAGATTAGATTGATTAGTAAAAAAAAATGTTCACAGTGGCAACAACAATAAAATGTTCCATCTGGCCACAACATTTTATACTTAAAAAAAAAAAAACCCAGATGGGAACTATTGAGAAGTTCTTATTGGGTCCTCAGCCTACATCATCTGTCAAAATCATTCTGGCTTCTGACTTATCTTACAAAATTTCTTGGACACCCAAAGAGCAAGATGTTCTTCACCAAATAAGAACCAGCAGCAAGAACTCCCAAACAGGACTGCAAGAAAAGAATTGTCTTTTTGTTTGCACAGCTCTGGGAGACAGAACAAAGTTCCCTAGTCTTACAGAGTATGTGGTAAATTGTTATGTTTTTTATCACAAATTTTAAGGTATTATACACCAACACAAAATAGTGCATAATTGTGATTTCTTTTATATTCAAGTGAAAATCAGAAAAGAGCAAAGCCAAACAGTCAGAGGATTGATGGTTTAAATCAAATTATTTTCATATGTTAGAGTGGCTCAAAATTCAAATCTAAATCAAATTCAGAAAATTTGGAGAGACTTTAAAATTGCTGTTCAAAGATGCTCTCCATTCAGTCTGACTGAGTCATTGTGAAGAACTGTCAGCAAAAAGCTTAGTTTCTAGATATTCAGCTCTAGTAGGAACTGACCCCAAAGGTTTTGCAGCTGTAGCCTAATTGAAAGAATGTGAATATAAAAAGTGTTGAACTCTGGGGTGCTGAATGCAAATGCACACCAATTTAAATTCATACTTATGGCCATGTTGAACTTCAATTAATGATGTTTGACACTCCAAAGCTAACTTGATTGTTGGAATTTTTATAGTTACTATTTTATCCAATTTTGCTTCCCTGAGAGCACCAGTGTATACCATCCATCCATCCATCCATCCATCCATCCATCCATCCATCCATCCATCCATCCATCCATCCATCCATCCATCCATC
>CAEGAG010072924.1:0-49918 GCA_903067065.1 Brachyrhaphis terrabensis | reverse complement strand
GGGGGGGGGGGGGGGGGGAGGGGGGGGGGGGGAGGGGGGGGGGGGGGGGGGGGGGGGGGGGGGGGGGGGGGGGGGGGTGTGGGTGGTGGGGGGGGGGGGGGGGGGGGGGGGGGGGGGGGGGGGGGGGGGGGGTGTCAATCATGAGTGCCTTGACAGCGTTATTGTCACGAATCAACATATTAGCCTTTTTCAAAGTTAGCCAACACTAGTTATCTAACCAACTAGCTAACATTACATACCTATACTTTATTGTGCATGTGTAAGTATCTCGGGATCTTGTTCACCAATGAGGGAAAAATGGAGCGATGGATGGATGGATGGATGGATGGATGGATGGATAAATGCACACACATACATACTGTACACTCACATGTGTGACACATATAGCATAATAGAATACAGACAGTGTGGTTAGCTTGCTTGGTTAGCTAGCTAGTTTCACCCCCTCCTCATGCCCACACACACACACACCCACCCCGACATAATGGATGCTGACATTGTCCATTATTGACATTTCATCATTTTTGTTGTAAAATTGCTGTTGTTGTCATTTTGTTTTAAAAATTTTCTACAAAGTGTCACAAATGTTCTACAAATTGTTCTAAAAACATTTTAAAAAGTGAAAAATTAAAATATTTAAAATATGAAATAATTCTTGTGTGAAATAAAACACAGTAGAATGTATTATACAAAACATTATTTTGAATCAAAGTGACAAAAGTAGCATAAAAACACATTGTCAAAAAAGACCCACTCACGGAATACTGTATAGTCAGTCATTCACGCATCAGAGGGTTAAGTTGAGTATGAAACCTTTCAGTCCTGCAGTGTTGTGAACTGAACAGTAACACTGCAATTTTTTCACTGACTCCTCACAGTGTGTCACGCTGTCCATGCAGAAGAGAGACGTTGCAGAAATTCAAAAGCTAATTCAGAAGCATAATGTGTTAATTATAAAGAAAACGAGGGATTCTATGTGTTATATCAGTTTTTAAAAGACACAGTTCTCATGTGCTCATTGCCAGTCATTGGTGAACAGGCTATTAGTGACTCCATAAGAGGTACTTAGAAGAAGCAAACAATGTATGACACATTAATTTGTGGCTTTTTGGCAAACCTTTTAACGTTTCTCTTGCAGCAAAGAAAGCTGCCTCTTTGCTTCTGTCTAAACTCTTTAATTTGCTGGACAAGTGCAAATTAGTTAATTAGGTCTTATACAACATTTTACAAGAAAACAATTATGACTTTTTTATTTTATTTTCCTAGAAACCTCACAATAACATCATATTATTGCTTTGTTTGCCATCTTTAACCGGACTTATTAACAGCGATGTGTCTCTTTGGGTTTCGTCTGCAGTTGGGAGGATGTGGCATCCTGGGGGTTGGAATCTGGCTCTCAGTGACCCAGGGAAACTTTGCCACGCTGTCATCATCCCTTCCCTCTCTATCGGCAGCCAATCTGCTCATCGCAGTGGGGACAATCATCATGGTGATCGGATGTCTGGGCTGTGTGGGAGCTGTCAAAGAAAGCCGCCCTCTGTTGCTGGCGGTGAGTTATTTCCTTTAAATGGCTGCTGGCTTTACACTTTAGGTCGCATTGAGGTCATGATAGCATTTTCAATTTGTGTTTTGTTGTTAGTGATGTGACAAACACTTTCTAACTTTTTGTGAAGCAGCAAGCACTGACACTTCTCATCTGGCATGATTGTATGTTTTTAGTCGATTCTGAGTCACTGGTGACTCCACAAGTATCAATTTAAGAAAACCTTTTTATTTAGGGCTATGATCAGCTACAATGAAAGCTATATTGAAAACATTCATTCCAAGAATGACAGTTCCATAAAGCAGAATTGGATGTTTATGATTTCCTCTGGTTACCATTGCAGTGAAATAAAAGAAGGGGAAAAACAGTGATAGCAGAAGCATAAATTATGTCACAAATCTCGAAAGGGAAAACTGAGTAATTTGGTTTTAGTATTTAGTATATTTCAGGTAATTAGAATTACTTGATTGCCTTTTTTAACATTGGTAAAAAAAAAAGGAAAAAAAAGAGTGTTGTATTATATCAACATAATACTCAAAACTGAAAAAAAAATGCAATATTTGCTTACATTTTCTTGAAGTCCCTTAATTTTCTGTTAGTTTTCAAACTGTTGTTTCTCTCAAGGAACCTGTAGGAGCACCTTTCATTTCATATGAAAATATGATTATATTTAACTCACGAAGCTAAATTTACTGAAATGTGTTTTCATTTCTTAGCAAAAACTAGTAATTTGCAGGTCAAATATCAAAGAAAATCAGAAACTGATACTGACAAAAAAAAAAGCCTAATTAGTGCATTTCCAGCCATATTCTGTCAGATAACAACTGCTTTATTCGAGTATTGTAGACCTACTATTGCATTTACCAAAAGAAAAGAAAAAAACAAAACAAAAAACAAGCAACTCTTCTTGGTACATTCTTAATATTAGAAACAGCATGTGTGCTGTTTATAATATTACAGTGCAGTTTTGGACAACACCAGAGTTTCCTTTGGGTCATTAATCGCAAATTACTGTTTTGTCCTTCACTTTTTGCTACCGGGAAGCTTTACAGAAGAGATTTTCTCAGGAAATCCTTCAGCTTCATCATTAGCAATAAGCACACACTAAAACAAACCAAGCGTTCCTTGGCTTTTTTATTTCAATAGGTTTGCTACATGATGTGTATCACATTAGTGGAAATATTGTTTCAAATATATATTGTGCATAAGAAAAAAACAAATGTTGTATCTACTATTCAGAGACATGCTGTTTTAGCTCCTTAGCTTCAGGATGTGTAACTAAGAATTGAAGAACTTCCCACTAAAAAATGTTTGTTTGACAAGAAACTTCTGTTTTCTTAGTCTTCCGGGTGAAAACTTTGCAACTTATGAGCCACTTGGGGTGTGGACTTGTTCTCACCTCTGAAACCCGTCTGACATGGTGGCTCTTTTCTTGGAAATATTTTCCCAGTTGTGTCTTTTTGTTTGTGTGTGCCAGCTGTTAAGAATTATGTGGAAATTGAAGCACAGCGGAAAATAAAATAAAAAACAGCCATACAGCATGAACTGTTCTCAAAAGTAATTTCAAAAGACTTTGCACCAGCTGTGCTGGATGCTTGAGTCACCTGATTTCAAGAGAAAAATGTAGATGCAAACCAACTTTCAGAGTATTGACATGATGGTTTAGTTGAAGTGTTTTGGTAGATTTTAATTAAGTCCAATATTGTGTAACAGTGTTACACAATGTTAAAATTGTGCAGGGAAATTAAACAAATATGAGGTTTTTGAGACTGAGTATCTGCATCATCTGCTTTCACAATCCATGACATACTTTCTGTAGCGACCAGACAAATTTACTGTGCTGTGTCTAAATGAAAGAAACATCCTCTCAATTAATGACTGACACATCTGTCTTTTCTTAATGCAAATTGAAAAGAGGTTCTTACTTCAAATACCAAAGTTAATTTACATTTTGATCACTGATGAGGGATTCTCAGGTCTGCAGGAGATAAAACGTATGAGGGATTCCTGTTTTACTCTTTGTTGGAAAATGTATAATTAACTTTGGAAAGTCTTTCAATTTGTATAATTAGACATTAGTTTCTCATTTACACTGAACAAAATGGCATGGCAGTTCTGTGATCCAGACAAGTTTAAACACATTTTTAGCAACAAAATCAGTTTAAAACTCTGCACTCATATTTTTAGCATATGTTCAATCACTTCCTTATGTAACCTCATTATTAATGTTCAGCAGTAATACAGCAGAAACCTTTGATTCAGTTTTCTGTGATGAAGCTAGAGTTACAGTTTCAGTTGGGAAACTCTCTCCCCCAAAAAGAGCTTTAAAATGTATAAAACGCCTCATGATCTAGTTAATTTGCTTCAAACTAGAAAAGGAATGTTTAAATGTTATGTCTCATGAATATTTTTACCGGTTTAATCAGTTTCAAGTATAGTTTGCCAATATTTTTGCAGTAGTGGCTCTAACATGAAAACTTCTCACAGATTCGACAATGTACAAGGTTGCCAAAACCTGCAAATTTCAGTTTGCTTGTAGAATGTCAAAAATATTTTTAGCAGCTATGTCCTGTTTTATTAAGTACAGGAACTAGGCGATCCAACATTAGAATATGCATGCATCCTTCAAAAATAAATCTAATTCAAATAAAGAAATAAGATACTACAGATTAAACATTACATTTATGAAAAAAAATTTGCAGCTGCATAAATGTACAAAACCGTTGACAAAAACATTGTTAATATAACCTTTGATTTGGTTTCAGCATTCAGTCTTGTTAAGTTCACACCTTTAATCAATTATAGAAAACCAGATTAGCCTGAAATGAAATTCAGTTGCCATAGCATTTTTGTGATGTTTGCTATTTTCCATCGTTGCTAAAACCATAGTTGCCAGGTTGAAAAAGAATCAAATAATTCTTGTTTTCAAGATAAGAGTACAAAAGGCAGAAAGTCAACAATGCAATTACAAAATCTGGACAATTCTCTGAAACTGGTCTAAGATGCTACCAGGAAGCCTACAGCAACACTGAAGGAACTGCAGGAAACAGCAATAACACCAGCAGAATAGCAAAAAAAACACACAATATGTTTGACCCGTTCATTTCTATTGGTACTTTGATCAGGCTTCATGTAAAAAGATAGAATAGTGCAACAACTTTTGGCATATAAAATTGTAAAAAAGTAGATGTGTAGTGCTTGATTGCAATTAAAGGAATATAAAACTTCCTTTAAATCCAAAGGTCTTTTTAAGTTTTGACCACTTCAACAAACACGCATGCACACAATTTAATTATAGTACTTTAATTGGTTACATCTGCTTTCTCCATATTTCTAGCCAAAGGATAATTGCCACTTTCGGCTGCAATGTGTGAATGCACTGGCAGTTTGCTAAAAACAATTCAATGTTATTATGTACAAACCTGATTCAGGCCATTACACAGAACATATAATTCTGTTTGTCTTTACTAGTCCTGCTGAACGTTGTAAGCTAAGCCAGACTTTGAGTGAATTGAAATTATGAACTCTTTAAACTGGTGTTGTGGACTCAACTGAGCATCAACACCATCACTATTTAGGATGCTGAGCTGCATCTGCCAGCTCTACATATACAAATTAAATTATACTTAAGCAAAGCTGTATTTGGATCATTTATGACTTAAGCAAAGCTGTATTTCTCAAGTTTTGTTTTACTTAATAAATGTTTAAATGTGTAATCTCTTTTAGCCAAATGCAAAAGTTAGATGTTACCTACCTGATATTTTTAACTGATCACCAGCAACTCCATCACATCTGGTAGAAAATTGTATATTTATTCAAAAAAAACATTCTTAACCCTTATTAGTATTCTTAAGTCACCTATACTTTATATGAATAAATTACACCAAACTGTGTAGCAAATTAAAAAACCCTGTACACTGAAAGCAGGAATCATTGGGGGGCTCTAAAGTCTCTGGAAAACATCACAGTAAGTGGTGAAATGGGTAATTAAAGTCATGTTTTACTCCATTAAATTGAGACAGTCGATACCGGAGCAAGTCAAAGGGTTCAAAGGTGCTGTGACAGGTTGTATTACCCAATCTGCCCACAAATTGGACTTAAACATGAGATCACTGCGATGGAAGAGGAAGCAAACTGGCCACACTAAGAAAAGGCTGGGTGTAAAAACAGAAGATATGAAAATCATGTTTTAGGTTTTCCACTGCATAGACTAAAGGCAGAAAGAGCCAAAAAGATATTGAAGGTATTGATTTTTGAGGCGCTTCTCGACTACGTGCCCAACATGACTGGCTCACCCATCTTACTGATTTGTCAACACACCCAAAGCCACTGTAGTTTTGAAACTGCGTGGAAATCACAACACAGGATGAGCAAAAAGGAATCAATCGGTGCACCTGGACTTTGATTATCGCTCCCCCTGAAGCTCTGCTGAAACATCAATCTCAGCTAAAGTGGGACATCAACACTGTTGGCCACACGGCTCATCATATAAATACCTGGGGTGTATGCAAAGAGGCTTTGGGGGCTTAATATAAATTTTTATAATGTGTACAATCTGTATTTTGTCTTTATGGGCCAATAAAAACCACTACTAAGAAAGATATAGAGCTTATTTAAATGTAAATATTAAAACACATAGTAAATACGTAGTCCCAAATGACTAATTGCAACATTGATTTTAGAGCTGTGAACTGCTGTTTGGCTATAAAACTCATGGATATACTTTGCAAAAGAAGAAGAAAAAAAAATAGCAGTGTTCTGTTTCTCCAGAGTTGATGTCCTGCAGCTTTATGTTCCTCCCTGAAGGCGTCAGTTAGAAATAGACCAGCTGTGGCTCATTAACTCTCATCGAACAGAAAGTGTAATGGAACAAAAACCTGCAGGAAACCAGCTCACCACAACAAGAACCCTCGGCTTTGAAAAGCACCACTTTGAATCTCCTCTAATGCACTAGCATAATCACACACTTCATTACCAATGTCAGTATTATTTGTCTAGAATTCAAATGTCTTTTTTTGGGTTAAAGTCTTTGTATTATGCAGCTATGAAAAAATGCCAGAGGTCTTGAGGTCAAAAGAGAACCACTTATGTTTTTTGCTTGCTCACAATTCCCCGCAGAGTCAGGTATCTTAGAAAACTATTCATTTAGTCAAGGAGACATAGGGATGTTTTTGTGATCAAATGCTTTGTCTTGTTACATTTTCAGATCAAACTAGTACATAAATCAAAATGATGGAACATTTACCATAAGTAAGCCCCATCAGATTACACTGATTAAATAAAGTCAACAATTTATTTACATACACTACAGAGGTGCAAAATGTCCAGGATTGGAAAAAAAAACTACAGAAACAAAGCAACATCTTAAAGACAAACCGAGGTCAAAATTACTAAAGTAAACTATTCTCCTAGATATAGTGCTCTTCTACCTGTGTGACAATATTGAAACTCAAAGACAAGCATGAAAGCTAAATCTAAAACAGAAGAAAACTGCTCAAAAGAAAATGGTCCCTGCAGCCTTCAGTGTTTCTGCAGCTCTGGGCAAAAACTATAGAAGTGCTACTCAAAAGTGTTTAATTATTTTAGCATAAAAAACTGATATGGCACACAATTCTTTAATTGAAAAAACTGAATTCTGGTAGCATAAGGTGTATCCCAAAAATACTAATTAAATTATTATTTTTTTTTAATTTGGAAAAAAAAGACTTCTTCCACTTTGATTAAAAGAAAAATACATGCATGTGCCTATATGCAAATTAGCCTGCGAGTCAGAGTCTTTGTAGAATTTGAAGCGCTGTTGCATCAGGCTGAATGACAGAAAACAAAGCAAAACTATATGCATGTCAGTTAAAACAATGGAAAGGATTATAAAACTCCCTCAAAGATGGTGAATCAATAGTGTGGCAAAAGATAATTCCTTACAGTCTGTAGTTAAAGGAATATGTCCAGTTAAACCAATAAAGACATCAAAGCCTCAGGACAGCGATGTGCCTTGAAAACAGAAAATGCACAACAAAAGAAGTGAAAGACAAATTGCAGAAACACAAGTCATCTTGTGACCAAGTTGTAAAAAATCTGCAGGGACATGGGATTTAAGTGGATAAGAAACAATTGCAAAGTATCATTGGCGCCTAAATAGAAGGAAACAAGGAACCAGGGGGTTACAGAGAAGTGTTCATGGACTGTGGCTGATTAGATTAAAGTGGGATTCAGTGACGAATTTCAAATCCTCATTGGTAAAGGACATGGTGCTGAAACGTGTGTTTGTTGTCATCCCAATTAATCAAACACACTTCCACAGCCGCTGATGATCTGGGACTACATGTGTGATAAAGAAGCAGAGCAGATGGTTGTCATTACATCTGCAGGAGAAGCACGGCTGTACACTGAAATTTTAAGAACTTCTTATTGTAGCCATTTTTATCCACTTGTTTGAGATCAGGTTGAGAGAGCCACATCTCCATATGAAAGTACAAAATAATGCTTAACACTGATACTTCATATTACTGAGAAAAGATTGCCAACATTTTCCTTCAAGAAAGGCAAATTAAGGCGACGTCGTGGCCATCAACCAGTCCAGATTATAATTCAATTAAAAATTCATTGTGGAAAGTAAAAATAGATACACATTTTTTTAATTACTGTTGCAAAATGGGGCCTGATCTGCCTGAATTATGAAGAATGCTGTTTCATTATAGTTCATGTCTCATAGTTGCAACAAGGAAGTTATTTTGATAATTTTTTTTCTTTTGCTTGATCTGAAAAAAATAAAATAAAAAATCTGCACCATTAATTTTAACATCATTCCTTTTTTTATTGATGTTCTACAAAGCCAGACTACTCAGCCAGAAAATCCCGAGTAGTGAGCCCTTATGTTATGACAGGGGTTATATTCAAAAACACATACACACATGTGCTTTGACAGCATACGAATTATACACAAATATTCACAAGCTGACTCACAGAAAGAGCACATGCTGCTTTGAATATAAATGTTTAGGTAGCCAGAGATAAACAAAAGTGCTGCCGGCGTCGGAAAAACAGATCTGTAAAACTGCCAGATGGGATCCAGGATCCAGCGCTTCTCATTTCAGACCCTCGGAGGCAGCAAATCTTGGAGGAGCATGCAGAGAGCACTCAAAGGTCTTCTCTAAAGAAGACATCACATTCTAACACAGAACAGGAACACAAATCGGGGAAAGAAAAAAAAAACAATAAAAAATCAGCACCTAAAACGGGCCTATTTCAGAATCTTTTTATTAGATGTTTTTATTTAGATGTGTAGAAAATTATTAAAAATTATACTCCCAGCTGTTTTATTTTTGAGAATACATTATGGGCTGTTGCAGCTTTTTTAAATGTGGGTAGTCATTAAACGTCAAAGTACATCATTGTTGGCGCCAGAAAAATAGCTGAATATTCATTCATCTACATCATCAGTTCCTCTGAAGAAGAGAGTTCTATATTTTTGAAGTTTTACGTCCCTTGAGATCTTTCTTAAAGTTTTAAGAACCCACAACAAGCCAATAAAGTTGAGCAACAAGCCACATCCTTTGGAGCGAATGTGAATTCCCACTTCTGTCCTCATCAACTTTTAGTAGGCCACTGCTGAGAGCATCTTGACAAGTGGCTTCACATCCTGCAGCAACTGCAAGGAGACTGTCTGACAATGTAGTGAGAATGGCTGGGAAAGTCTTTAGGAACTCATTCCTCTCCTTAGAGACCGTTTTCAAGGACAAATGACAGAAGAAAGTTCTCTGCAATCTGTCCAGTGTATACTTTAAGTAAGTCATTGGCAATTATTACATTTATTACTGAAGCCCTTGGTTTCCCTTTAATTTTAAATCATTCTCAACTCTTTGGAACATACAGAGGTTATGATTCTGTCATTGTAATTTATTTTAGGGTACCATTCAGGGGCCCCTATAATGGAAAAGCATTCATTCTTCAGATTAATTTGCAAAAGATATGAGACTTTATGAACATTAATGTGATATAATATAGCATTAATCTCATATAGTCTGCAGTGCTATTCCTTGCTTTATTTTATTCCCAAAAATACAATTTCCTTTGACACAAACTTCAAGTTGAAAGTTTTGAAAAAATAAAACTTATGGTAACATATTTAATCTATTTGTATGTCTGGCACACAAAGAATATTCTCAGGAAAGTCTTGTTAGGCAACAGCTTAATAATTAATTCTTCAAAAAATATATTTTCACCCTCTGGGTGGGAAATTACAAAATTACATTAATTAGAAAGAAACTGTTCAGTCGTGCTGCTCTTGATTTAATTGTTATATGGTGATTGCTTTCATTATTGCCATCCGTACGCCTGTGTCTCACAAAGGGATTTTTTTTTATCATTTACAGTCAGTTCATGCAGCTTCTTTGATAATAAAAAGCCATTCAATGCAGCAGCTTGAAATTCCTTAAGCTGATTTGATAGCTTTCCTGTAGTATATTATAAAACCTGAATGTCATCCATGGCTCTATTGTCTCAAACCCAGAGGAGTTAAATTCCCTATAAAGAGCAAAATAATGGGAAATATTCAGCACACCACAGGGGTTGAAACTGTTTGTTTTCCAAGTGGTAGTGAGTATCGGTTCTCATACTTACAATGTCTCTTTACTCTGGGGTGTAATTAATTACCCTCAGTTTAAAACTCTGGAACAAGCTGGAAATAAACCGCAAACAATTTACAACTATTCCAACTTTCTTTTATTCCCTGTTTGGTAAAAAAAAAAAAATGGAACTGTCTCAAACTCCCAGCTTGAAGATCCAACAGAGCTTTATTACTAGGATTTGTTGCCCTCTGAGTTTGAAAATGTGCATAAATTTCAATTTATAAACTTCAATTAAAATAGAGTAATGTCCACCAGTAGGAGTTAATAAGCCAAGTAATTATAAATGTGCTGTCTTCAACCTATTTAATTAAAAGTGAGAAAGTTTGCAGTTAGCATGCTGGGGGAGATCAATATTTAGCAACATCAGATGTTTCATTTAGGGGTTAATTAAGAACCTGAGCCAAAAGGAGAGTGAGTTCTTGTGATCGAGATCCAAGCTAATAAAAAAAAAAAAATTAATGGTGTGGCCCTGATTTACTAAATGAATCTTTGATTTTTGCTCATTAGTGACCACACAGCTTTGCTAAAAGATACATTACTGCCCAAATTTTGGAACAAAGAAGTACATTATTGTGAAGTGTAATGTAAAGGATACATTGCTCTCATATTTATTTCAAAAATAATCTAAAAAGAGTGGCAGGCATCTGCATGCAGCCCCACTTACTCTGATTCTCCCACAACAAAATCAAGAGTGACTGCCTTCAAAAGTCCATTAATTAGTTAAATAGAGTTGTTAGTGATCACAGCAAACCTATTATGGCAAAATTTGTGGAAATTTTTAACTGAATTTGGTTATAAAACTGTTTTCCAAGATGGGATATGTTCCGTCATCTGTAAAGAGGAAAAATGAAGGCACACCTTCAAAGCTATCACGAGTCTGCCATCTACCTATATTAACAGGCTAGGAAAGAATTTCTTTCAATTGTATGTATTGATTGGGGGACCTTATGTTATTAATTAGGTAACCAGAGTATTAATAGGAGAAGGAAAAGGCTGCGGATCTTAGCCTTAACTTAGCCTTAAAAATTGTATGTTTGCACGTTGGTATGAGACAAATTTATGGGATAAACCAACTGTGTGAAAAATTGTGCTCTGGTCAGATGAGGCCAAGCCTGAACTTTTTGTCCCACGTACACAAAACTATGTGAGGTGGAAAACTAACTTTGCACATCAAGTGGATGTCAGTTTTTAGGTATGTAGGATTTGTAGAGACATACTCTGAAAGAGTTGGA
Organism: Brachyrhaphis terrabensis; assembly: GCA_903067065.1. NCBI lineage: Eukaryota > Metazoa > Chordata > Actinopteri > Cyprinodontiformes > Poeciliidae > Brachyrhaphis > Brachyrhaphis terrabensis. Next base: position 38,516 of record CAEGAG010072924.1, on the reverse strand, counting down.
GCCAAAGGTGTTTTATCAATTCAGCATGACTGAATTAATGACCGACCCTTCAAATGCTTATTCTTTCTAAAAATTCTTTTCTTTCTACTTCACAACTAAGCTCTTTTTGTGTGGGTCAATTGCAGAAAATCTAGTTACAGAACAATCTGACATTTGCATAAATTTTATCCTAATACATTTAGTCACATGTTGGTTTATAACCTTCAGTTATTGGCAGGACAAACATCATGCTAGCTGCTCCTGTGGCAACTCCTGTTGTCAGTTTATTTTTGACTTTTTCTTATTTTAGCAGCATGCAAGAAAACAGCAGAATCCAAAGGGAAGCTTCTGATGCCTACGGCCAACACAAGCCTGATGTTATTTTTTTGACCTTCACACAATCGGATCACAAAAAGGGAAAATGTCATGTATCAGACATGACTTTTCCACTGGGTTCTTTCCATGTCTGGACTACAAATGTCAGTTATCTCCAGACAGGTAAAACCGTTAAGAGATTTTATTCAATACTGACATTGCATGGCCTATAATTCAGCTTTTAAAACCGCATTAGAGCATATGTCTATAGTTTAATTGAAACACCTGAAATTTCCGTCCACAGACAGTAAAGCCTGAGATGATATTAGAATATCTTTTCAGATGTTTTTTCTTTTCCTTTTTTTGAGAGCATCTGAAAAGATCACGGGTGAGTCAAACACAGCGTGGGTTTTACGCTGCCATTGTCTTGTTACCTAGTTGTTCTCTTGCCTTGCAGCGTTGTCACTGAGGCTTTCATCCTTTCCACATGAAGTGATTCATTCATGCAGGGGCAGCCAAAAAGACCTTGGGGGCCTTTGACAGCCCTGCTCCATGCCAGTCCTGTGAAGCAGCAACAGTCAAATCCACTGTCAAGGAAAAGCCTGGAATACACAAAGGACACAATGACATGATACCCTTGAAAAACGAAAAAAAAAAAATAAGAAGACAAAAACACATCTTAAACTGAAATCCACTTGACCCTTTTATGATCTCCTGCTTCTTTGTCTCACTGTTACAACTGTAATATTATTTAACTTAAACACATTTTTTTTTTCTAACAGCTTTGTTTGCAAAATACCATAAAGTCTGCAGCTACCCTGTTGTAATTCTGGCTATTCAGTTCAAGCAGGACAGAAGGAACGTAACAGTTCACAATGGGTGGGCAAAAAGAATGATTTATTATTTACCAGCAACAAAAAGTAGGGGGAGTATTGTAAGTCACTTACAGGTTTACAAAACCACATGCAGGTTGCCTATAAGCTACCTTCAGTTATAGACTTCTCAAACAGACTAGCAACTGATTAAGTGACTCTGTATCATTTGTAACCTTGCGAGTCAGTCAATGCCATGTGGTGGTGTGGTTTACACACTACTTCAAACAGCTCCTGATGGAGTGAATCCTGCCTAGAGGCATGGAGTGCTAAGTATCTGAAGGTGCTACCAGTGGCAAGTTGAGCGGAACTCAATGAACTTTTGCTTGCAAGTCTAACCAGTGTCGATAAATCTATAATAAAATGACATAAATGTTTAGTTAATAATAATGCTTCACAAAGGAAAATGAATGAAGGAAATAAATATTTGTGTCTACACCAGCATTTGTAATAAGAAAGTGAAAACAACAACCCAGTGGCCTCCAAAATCGCAGAAACATAAACAACAACACATAGATACTTATTTACATTAGAATTGTGATTTAATTAAATTATTTTCAGCGCTAATAAGAGCCTCTGGGTTCCGCTTGGGTTATTGCTGTATTTAAATTATTTGAAATGTTAAGCATTTGATTTTTAGTCTTTTGAGACTCACTGTGGTAGAACAAAGTTGTTTAAACAGACGTTACACAAAAAAAGCCTTATGAGTATTGATAAATACATATTCTCAGCATTAGCTGAAGCAAACTGCTTTAATCATAGCGTAAATATGACCATGGTCGCTTTGAATTTGAATAGCTAGAGCTCTGCTACAGATACTGCTTTTATGTATTTTTTATGGTCGTTAAATGTGTCAGATGATCAAATGGACTTCACATAAACTTTTAGAATACAGCTTGAAAAAATGGTTTGTCCTTACAAATTGGCCTGAATTATTAAAAAGTTCTGGGTCTGATTTTCTCTGGCAACCTCATGTGCATGACTATTAAGCAAATGGTGTTGTATGATAATGTTAATAAATCACACATACACTACTTTTTCTAGTAGTAACAAAAGTACAATATAAACACTAATAACTTGAAACTTGTTAAGATGTCATCAAACTACATTTCATTTAGGATCTGTTAAAGTTAATTGCTGCTTGACTTAATGTTTGAGACTTGTGTATTCATGTTCAGTTTCTTTGTGGTATAGTTTTTAGTTGTCCTCAACTTCCCTGATATTGTTACTGCTGCCAAGTCATCATCCACCAATATCAAATCTTTTCAGCTGGCTCTGTTCTTTGTCAGATTCTCACTGTTCCCTTTGTGTTTTCTCACCCTATTCAGTTTCCTTTTTGTCTCATTTTGAATGGTTGCCTTGGCAGAATTTTTTGGCTTGATGTTTTTCTTCCTTTTTGAAATAAAGACCTCTATCATTGAGCTCTTTGTTGTATTCGGCATGTGGTCCAGTTTTGCTCACATACAGCATCTACAGTGTAATATTGTTTCTTGAATTTTTCTTGCAATCATTATTAGAAATTCCACAATTTGACTTGAACTTCTGAGTATATTTTGCACACTCATCAATTCTCAAATATATATATACATATATATACCATCATCACTAAATAAAATGCCAGGTCATCTCTTGGACAGTGTCAGGGACCAAGCAGTTCAGCATGGAGGACACTGGTGTTTAATTCAAGAAGTGGGTTTTTATTTAACCCAAAAGTATGAAAATTTTTTCACAAATCCAACACTTTTATTGGCATTCTTGTATGCCAATAAAAGAAATGAAGCATGTGGTTCGGTCCTTTGAGGCTGTCAGCAGCACTTCAGGAATCTCAGCCCTTAGCCACACATTTTGCCAGCCAGGAGGGAGAAGTGAAAACACTCAGATAACTCAAAGAAAGATATTAATATAACATAAAATTTTGAATTTTGACCTTGCACTGTTGATATGCGTGCACTCCTTGTAGACATAGGGTGTGATGGAAAACTAAGCTAAGAAATAATATATAGGAGAATGAGTGATACATTTAAAATACAAAGTAAATTAACGTGAAACAAAGTTGTGGTGAGGTGCAGATCTTACCCTGTGTGGCTTCCCATCACAGACAGTGTTATAAACATGCTTTGCTTTCTTTGGGTCTATCAACAACCATTTTAAGGGCAATTCTGTGTCTGTGCTGGAATTCCTATTCCATGGAGAGCACAGTGGATACCAATCTGCATGCGTTGAGGACCTGATCGTGGCACTGCATTAATTGTGTGGGGATAATGAATTGTTCATTACAGCAGATCTGCTAGATCCTTTTCTATCCAGCTGGACCAAGGAAGTGATGAGAATCACATTTCTCACACATCAGATGAGCCCTACAATAAATTACTTGGAGTGCTGCCAGCTGACGTGGGTGTGACAATGTAGCAGACTCGGGATGTGGTCAGCATGGAAGATCCTGCTTCAAAGTCTCTCATAACTAAGACTTGACAATACATGCTGGTCACACATCATGGATGAGGTGCCAATGCTGCTACCAGAGTAGTGATTGCATAATTATTTCTCTATAATTCATAAACGAGGACAGAAATTACTGACACAGTTATGAGAAAATCTCTGACAGCTTGGTTCAATATTGTGTAAACCAACCTGCAACCTGGGCTCTTCGAGCTCAAAACTGATACGTAGTTCTTTTTGTAGAGACTTTGGTAGCACTATCCTTATGCTGAGTTCATTTAGTGACCCCTTGGAAAAACTGTACTGTTGTTTCTGGAAATACAGTATTTTCCTCCTCTGTGCTCGGTGAGTCTTCTTGTATGTGTGAGAATCAGAGCCGTGTTGTAGCACAGGAGTTGATGGATGAGCTCGTAACTGTTTTAAACACACAAATGAGCCTGCAGGAAGATGTATGACCCATCAAACAGCTCAACCTCGCCACTAAAGTGAGGCAGGGTTGGTGAGGACTGGTGGAGAATAAAACGTGGCTCCTTTAACAAATTCAAAAGTGTCTAGAGGACAACTGTAAATCACCTAGCCATTCTGTTCTGCTCGCTCTGATGGTCCTAACTTTTCTGCTTTGGCACAGTCTTTGTTAAAGTTTTAGTTAAACACTAATTCCTATAACCTTATTTATATATTCTACCACGTTTGTTATTCCCAAAAGATGTTTTTCACATATTGCTAAAATAATGTCTCATGAAGTCCTTCTCTCATTTCTTCACAGTTCTTCATCCTTCTCCTGCTTATCTTTTTCCTGGAAATTCTCTCCATCATGCTTTTCTTCATATACCAAGATGAGGTAAGACACACTGATTACTCTGACGCTGGATGTGATTATTTTCTCTGCCTTGACATGAGAAGGAATATTGCTATGGAAGAGGCCTATCTGGTTTCTGCCCTTCACAGGTTACATAGATTGCTCACTTCTCAGATTGAATGTGGCATGTAAAATCATCGGTCTCCACAGTGAGGAGGTTTTGAAGACTCTGGGAGCAGAGCTGAGCTTGTCAGCTTCCTAAAAAACTTAGTGAAAATACTTGGCAATATTTTTCTGTAATGTCGTGAAAGCTAAGGGACTCTTGTGTCACTGGGTCACAGTCATGACTAAATAATTTTCTTTTTCTTGTGAATAAATTTTAGGAGTCTCGGCTTATTTTTTTTCAGCTGCTTTTTTTCTTGTAAATAGACAAGAAAGGGGAAGTTAAAATGAGCTGGATGAGTAAGCATTGCATTTCATTCCTTTGAGTGCTTTGCATTGTGGACCAATTTCAAGACAGAAACCAAGATTGTGTAACTTTTAAATAGAATAGACAGTTTTTCTTTCTGTTTCTCAGTGTAAAAGAATAAAACAAGGACAGTCTTCAGTTGGGGTATGTGACAGCATTAATTGGATTAAAAGGTTTTAGAAGGGAATGGTGCACAATTGAGGTGTTAAATAATGTATTAATCAAGATTGATTTAAAAATATAATCCCACACAACAATATTTCATGTAGGCCTGAAAATTATATGTACTATCACTTCTAAGAAAATTTAGGTTTTTGCAAATTTGCATTAAAATTCAAAAATATTTATAAAGAACTAGTTTATGCTTCATTTAAAGCTAAAGTTGGTCTTTTTGACTTTTTCCAAGTCTTTTGGGATATCTCCCAGATTTACACTGCCATAAACCATTAGTTTTTACAAAATAGCCCAAGATTAGATTGGATAGAGGTTCTGGAAGTTTAAGTCTTGCATCACATTATCAATTAGATTTAGTCCTGGGCTTTGACTGGGTCTTTCTAATCCATGAATTTGGTTATATTAAGACCAGAGGTACTCCATCCTGATCCTCTTTGACCACAATTTATTTGTTTTACGTGTTTTTGCTCTAGCACACGTTTCAAATAATTTCATTATCTCCTTTGCATGCCAACAAGTAAATCACCCATCTATATGAATCAGGTATGCAGCAGCTGAAAAACACCTAAAGCATGAAGGGCAATGGACTCTGACAACCAGGACTGGGAACCACATGTTATACTGTTGCCCTGGTTGCATATTTAAGTTATTGCCATGCTGGGCAACCCTAACAGCTTTTTTACTTTCGCTGTCCCATTCTAAAGAAAAGCACAGTATGATGCTGGCACTGCCATATTTAGATTTTTTTTGCCCTAATGATGTGTTCACAGTAATGAGCAATGTTGGTTTTCTTCCACACATAGCAATTTGTATGTATCCTCTACTGAGAGGATACATACAATGTTTGCTGTTTGCTGTGTCCCCCACATCAGGGGTCCCCAACCTAGTTAAAGAGAGGAATGTACATGGATGTGTAATTTCTGAGATATTGACAATCAAGGCTGTGGAAATAGTTTGAAAAACTGGAAACTGCCATGTTCCACCAGGTGTTTGCTAATTACTCCTGCCACTAGTCTGGTGGAGCTGTGGGCGGCAGATCCAGAGGCGGGGTGCCCTGTGAGGCAGAAGCTTGATTAGAGACTGTCATGCCAAGGAGCTTTGGGTAAATAGATAGCAGTTTATATAAGTGTTTAGGTACCCCTGAATGGCTCCCATGGGAGATTTAAGGATTTGTCAAACATTGCATGAAAGAATCAAAGCAACATTTCAGGAATGTTTTTGATGAGGGAATAACATTACAATAAAATATAATGGTAAAAAAAGTAGATTTTACATAATACCCCCATCCTAAGGCAATTGGTTGCACTGCATTTTATTTTAAAGCATTAAGGTAAAAGAAGTGGAATAAAAATGCATGCCTCACTTCTCAGATTTTTATTTGTGTATTATTTCACTTTGTAAAAACTTTCCTCTCCTTCATTGCATCATGCCTAACTGTCAAAATGCCTAACCATTACAGTTAATATGAGACTGTCTTTAAAAGGTCCCCCACAATGCTTTAACAGAAAAACACACAACTGGGCTTATTATGGCTGAGGAGAACTCAGATTTGATTTCCAGATGTCTAAAACTCAGGATGACGCATTCCTTTTAAGTTTCAAGCAAGGCTACTTTTTATTTTCATCTTTTAGTTTTAAAATAGCAAACATCGTTGCCAAGTAAATGTATGCCCTGCTCTCGTTTGGTCCATATCACAGCTTGTCAAAGCTTTTTGTTGCAAGCTGATTTCTCTCCATTTCTAGCTTGGAAGATTTTCACAGACCCTTTTTCAAAAAGCCTCTCTGTTAGTCTCTTTGGCTGCTCTGCGTGTGCTGCTCTTTTGATGTCCATCCACAGATTTTCAACAGTTTTTAGGTTGGGCCGCTGTGAAGCCCACATGCAAAACCTCCAGCTTGCACCTGTAGCAGTGGTTCGTTCTGGATTTTGAAATGCAGGATCATCCTCCTTTCATGTTTAATGTTTGGTTCAAAACATCAGGATCACTGCCTTCATAATTTTCCAACGTTTAGCATAATCCATTTTCCCCAATGCAAACCGATTGTAGTTAAAAGTGTAAAAGATGACCAGTCAATCTGTTCTCAATCACGAAAGCTGTGGCGCTTTTATGTGCAAATTTGTTCTCCAAACCATTGCTGAGTCAAAAGTTTGATTTTGAATTTGGCTTTTTCAAATGTTAATTTGCAAAGTATCGCTGTTATGATAAATGTAAGTTTTTCTTTTAATCACTGTCCCATGAGGACTGTGGTTGTGTATCTGAAGGGCAGAGTAGTGGAGCTTTGTCCGAAAGCAATAAGAAAGTTAAATGAAGGTATTTTACAGTCAAACTTGGATTTTTATTTGTGTGCTTTGTAATTATAAACAGTTTTTCCAAACCTCAGATCACTCTTCTGTTGTTTGCTATTTTACAATAGCATCACAAACTCACAAGACAACAATCTAAAACCTTTATAGATCATTCAAGTCTCCCAAGTGAAATATGGTGATTAAAGTACACAATAACTCTAAGATTAGCATTAATGATGTCTGGCAATCAGTTATAGCTAGGTTCACTGAAGTCTGACAATTTGGTAAAAGTTATTTAAGTCTTTCATTCTGAGGCAGATTTAAAAAAATTTTGGGTCTATGGCAACCTAGATGTGAAACTCATTATCTTACTCTTTTTGTCAAATGTTTTAAACCATTAATAATCAAAGACATACTTGTGCTTTGTTGCTTTTGAGACAAGTTTTAATTGCTAAGTGATTCACTATAATTATATGCTCATTATTGTTTTCCCATTGATCCATGGCAGTTGATGTTTGCAGTTTCCAATTTTCTTTGTTGTAATTTCATCAGCTTTCGTGACTGGTGGTCCTTTCTATGTAGTTATTATTTAAGAAATCAATTTGAATTCCTACTTATGAGGACACACTTACTTACACTATCAGAATTATAATTTAAGATCTCTATTTGAAACTTAAAAGAAACTAAATCAGCATTATAAATTGTTCCATACATTCAATAGCTAGGCTTGTTATGTATTGTAATGCAGTAGATAATGAATGCATCTTCCTGATTAAGAAGAATGTCAGGTTTCCAGAAGTGCTCTTTTATTTTTCCTAATAACTTCTATGATATTTACAAACAATTTCATTTTTCGGATCTACAATTTAACATGATTAATGACAATTAAATTGTAAATATAGAATTTTCATGGAATCCATGGTTTCTCTGGGCCCTCGTATACATGCTTCCTTTACCTTCGGCTAAACTTTAGCAAAGCATTTACTTCATTTTGTCTGTGGGTGTGGGGTGTGTGTGTGTGTATTTTTTTCAAAACGTCGTTAAATGATTTAAGTAATAGTTCATCTTCAATGTATTGCATCCAAAAAATTCATGATCATCCATTTTGACTCAGGTCAAAATGAGTTCTAAAATTTAAATTAAATCACTGTTGAATAATTTACTATTAGAGTAATTCAAGTAGTCAGGCAAATGTTAATTTGAAATAATCACTAGCTATTTTATATCTACCTCTTTTACATAATTTATTTTTAAGACAGTTTGTTATCCACAAAGACTGAGGCCAGTTCCAACACTGCTGTAATTTGCTGTGTATTTTGATAAATAACAGCCCGCTTTGTTATTTTTCAAGTCTTTCTTTGTTTTACTCCTTAGACATTCACTTTGTTCCTGCTTTTATCTCTTAGCTTTTACAATTCTTACGTTATTATATAAATTGCCTAATTTGTGTTATTTCCAAAGCTGTTTGTCTTTGATGATGTAACACTTTTTTCTTGTTATTTTTTCTCTTCATCCACTCAGCTCTGTTCAGCCTTTAACAAATGTCCGCCTTTGTTTCAGCAAAACTTTCTCTTAGTGTATGTGTTCCTTAATGTTCATTTTTCAGAGCCTGAATAAATTGTTTTTCAACCCAGGGGGTGATTAGCGACAGAACACAGTAAAAAGTTGTGGAAGGTATGCTGAGCTGTTGCACTGTGGGAAATCCATCACTGTAAAGAATGGGTGGCCATTACAGGGACTGTCTGATGTGCTTTTTTAAGCAGGAACTGAACAGTCCCCTGGAGATTTTTTTTTCTACTTTGGAAACTGCTGGAAGAACAGGAAACTGAATATATTCTGTATAGAACAGTTTCAAAGTCTGGTAGGACCAAGGTAACTTTATCCGATACCAGTTATTGTGCATATACATGTTTATATTAAGTAGCTCATTTTTTAACCTTGTCAAATCTTAGACTGTCTGATAGCATTTCAGAGCAGAAGGGCAAACCCAAGGAAGAAATATTGTTTGTGGGTAATTATTTGAATGTATGTGGATGTTGGATTGCATGGTAAAACTGTTCCTATATCTACACATTTGTTTAAGGGAGACAGCCAATTTTTTTTAAAGATTAAGGTGAATCAGCTTGGTTAGATTTTGAAGAGTAGTGTACATTCACAAAGCAGGCAAAGGTGACTCAGTTATGATGTTATCAAACCATATATAACATTTTTCACATCGATCTGATCAGGGCAATTCCAATCTTTAAACACAGGACATTCAAACACAACTAAACAAATGGCTTTTCTTAATTTAAAAGAACATTTTTGCAGTTTTTTGGAGCGTTGTTCCAGATAAGTGGAGCATGAAAACTTAATGTTGCTTCTCCATGTTTGGTTCTGATACTCTGAAGAGTATACTTAATTCAGAAGACCTGAGTAGTCTTAAAGACTAATATTTCAGTTTTTAATGTATTTTGGTTGCCATTCAGTGATTTATAAACCACCAAAAGTATTTTAAAGTCTATTCATTGAGATACAGGGAGTCGTTGTAAATACTTTAGAGTTGGGGTGATGAGCTCTGTTTTCCTCATTTCAGTGATTATGTGTCCAGCAAAGATCTGGATCTGATTAGAGTGTCCAGTAAACCTAACAATTAGGGTTTTAGACAGTGTAAGGAACCAAACTGAGAAAACAGCTAAGGCTGAAATAAAACCCACAACCTTCTTGTAACTGTGAAGCCCCCTGCTCTGTACCTCTTAAGTCAGAAGTTGGGTCTGGGAATGCGTTTACCTGAGCCTAAACCCCAAACCAGTTGCAAGCTTGTAGACTTCAAAACTTGAATAAGCTATCTCTTGCGATAAATAAAAAAATTTACTTGTATTCAACAATGTATTTTTCTGTATTTTATCAAGTTAAACACTTAAAATCATGTTGTCCAGTATTATGGACTGAACTAATGAGATGCAAACTGTCAGAAATGCCAGTTAAAAAGTTTAACAACTGCAGGTGGGCTTACTGTATGTATTCGTCATTATCCTTTTCAAAATCTGGCTTAACAAATAATAACCCCAAGTTTCTGGAGTCTATGTGAGTTGATATTTTTAGCTGGAGCTTAAAAATTCCAATTGCTAATGTTGTCCTCCATTCTTCCTCCAAGCAAGGAAATGGCTAATCCCAAAGGAGTAAGCAAACCAATATTGTAAATTGCCTTATGTTATACAAGTAATCGAATGCATTTTTATATTTACAAGTTCCCACTGAAATTAGCTTGCCTTTAAATATATATATATATATATATATTTATATATCGTCAAACACTATACAGAGGAAAGTTGAAGGTTGGATTCAGCTCTTTACTCAAAGTTCAGACTTAGAGTACTAACAGTTTTTACCATTGTTCTTCCACCATATTTATTCACCAACAGAGCACTGTTTCTCTAGCTTTTCACAGCCTTGGGTGGCAACAAAAATGTTCGATTCCAAGCTGGAGGAATGTTTATTTTGGTGGCTAATAATTGTCAATGCTGGAACAAACATTGACAGCATCAGTACCTCAGCAGCAACACTACTAAACTTAACAAAACAAGCTTGCTATAAAAACTTTCTGCCTTAAAGATTGCCAAACAGCAAAAATCTATAAACACATGATTGAATTCAACAAGTCTGCAATTTTTACTCGTGGTAGCCATTATTAGGTCCTTGTCAAACATCTTGTATCAGTGATCTGTGCTCTAGTACCAATGCTACCCATAACAAGTGGTGCTTTAGTTTCAGAAGTGCTATTTTTATTTCATTTCTCCTCTACAAATGTGATAGAAAAATCACTTTTAGTACCATCTCTTAACTGTAAAGTACTATATTTTTTGTTGTAGACGTTTCTGTGAAGCTGTTTTACCCTTCACATGCCACAGGGAGGGATGCAGCCCCCACTTTAACGTACCAGTTCCTGGCACAAGTGGGAAGCGCTCATTCTATTGTGTTTTAATTGCTCTATAGTGCCATCTTAGCACCTCTCCTGATGGAATATTTTGATATTAAACACTCAAAACCTCTATTTCTACCCCCAATTTCTAATTCCCTGTACTTTATTTGTTGAGTAGGGGACAAAAGGTTAAAATTTACAATATCTGCAAAAAGAAATACCCGGAGGTATCAGCTTATTATCCGATACTAGAAAAACATTTTATTGAGCTGAATTCCAATCCTGCTATATCAGATTACAAGAAGAAAAATACAATTTCAGTTCCCACTAGGATTGCTTTGATTTTTATCTACCACTTGGTTTTCAGAGCCTTTCTTTATCTGAGATTATCTATACCCTTTCCTCTTTACCCCCCTCTAACACCACAGTTACATCCTGGAAGTGGGCCTGCAGAGTAAAAGCAAATGCCTGTGCTTTCTTTTTTCTAGATGTTGTAACCTAAACAGAGTGCAACAGTAGGTGCATGTTGATGAACACTATCCCATACTTCAGGGATGGTCATGCTCAGTGGTCTGGTTTATTACACCTGCTTTAGACCTGATAAAGAGCTGAGTGTCGCAGCTGGAAGCTACTTCAAGCAGCTCACAGATCTTCCAGAAGCCTGAAACTGTTGCTGTTTGTTGCACTTTGTTGTTTCCTAAGGATGATGAAAAGGTCTTGTAAGGTTAAATTCAGTGGAACCAATGTGGATTGAAGTGCCACATAGAATAAAAATGAGCAATGCAGTGTCGGGGTTATTGAAAATAAATGTACTCATGTTTAATAGCATCTCTGGGTTGGTTTATGGCCTTGTGGTGTTTTCCTTTCATGTCAAAAGGATGATGAGCCAACAGGTTTTTAGCAGTTTAAAACAAGCATCTTTCCATATCTACACAAAATATGCCCAACAGAATAAAAAGACCAAATTTAGATTTTTCCTAATGTAAAGACAGATTAGGTCTGTAAATAAAATAATTGTCAAAATTAAAAAACATTGACAATAACTATTACATTTTTTATTTAAAACCATCTAAAAAAAAAAAAAACATAATAAAGTAAGTGAAGGAATTGTTAGAAATATTAACAGTACGGAAAATAAAATGTCAGGTTGCCTCAGCCTGTTAATACTGACTTAATTCTATGGAGAGAAATAATTACAGAGTGAGTTAATGAAAACATCTGCCTTACTGCGCAGGCGTGTGTTGTGCAGAATGAAATCAGAAAGAATTACAGAATGCCAAGATTAATAACATCTTGTAGTCTCTTTCACGTTATGTTTTTGTAGGAGACATATAATCAAACTCTTCCATGCATATTCACTCTGAACTACCACCGCAAAAGAATTATACCTGTCAATGAACTAACTAGATAATGACTATGTTTTTCATAAGCTATATGGACAAAGTATTTATTAGAAAATATATTGTGTTAATATTCTTCTAATAGTCTACATGTTATGCTTTTGTTTGTTAGACAAATAAACATTCACTGTAAAAAATTGTCACCACTGGGCAAGTATTAATTGTAGCAATTCTTCTTATGGAGTGATAAACTCATTAGAGACATGTAGGAATATTAAAAATTCAACAATTAAATAAAGCCTATCAATAGAAAGTATTCATACTGGAAAGATCAATACAGGTGAAAGATTGAATTGGCAATGAACAATTTACATTAGACTGTAAAAATAGAAAAATATGTAACACAACACAGGCTCAAATTATTGACATGAGTCTTAGATGAAATATTTAAATCCAGCCCTGTTTTTTTTTTTTTTTCTGAGCAATCTTTTAAATTTTTTTCTTTGGTTTAAAATGCAATTATTTATAGAGTAGAATTTCAGGGACAGTTAAACTCCTTTGATCAAAATGTTTCAAATTTTTGACTAAAGTTTTGTTTTATAAATGAGACCATCAAATGGAGGGAATGATGACAGAACTGGCTTTGGAAAAGAATAACCTTGTTTTATTCTTTTGAGGCAATTAACACCTCAAAGAGTCAAATGATTCATAAAATAAAAATTGCATTGCTGAACATCAATTGCCCCACTTAAACTGCACTTGAGTAGATTTTTTTCCCAGCCATTAGCTATTAAAATAAGCATTTCAGTTCAGGTCATGTGATGCATATTGTACAATGAAAAGGTATTGAAATGTTTCTAAAGCTGAGTGCATTGATGCAGCCTATCAGATTAACAGTTTTATGTCGTTTCAAGCATTTAAAACCAACAGTGTTCAAGCTTTATGATGCCACTCTGTCTCTCCTGTGCCTCAGCTATCTCATAAAAGCAGAAAAAAGGGTAACAAACGACCACAACACAAACCTTTGCAGTGTTGCGCATCCTTCCAGGAGTATTTGTGTTCTCACCTCTCTCTGCTGTCATTAGGTCAGTGCAGCATGAGGTATTTCCTCTACGGCTCAATGGCTTGTCGCACAGGCTGTTGTAGGGTTGATTTTCTATCTGCTTGTGCTTTGGGGTGAGTCAAGGTAAGGTTATGGAGTTGTCATGTGAAGAAGGAGCTGTGGTCATGCTGGATCTTCTGCGGACCCAATCCGTGAACTGGAGGGGGTCGTGGTGCCTTCAAAGTTAACCATAAAGTTACTTACACAGGAGGCTTGGAGGCCATGTTTCTTATTCTGTGAAGCAAAATAAAGTAATATAAATCTTTATTTTGTTTTAAACAGTTAAGGTCAAATAAATAATCCAAAATAAAACTATCAGAAACAACAAAAGAATCTGAAGTTTAGATTATATAAATGTCAGTTTTTTTAGTAAAATATATTGTGTAAAGAATTGAAACCATTTTTTTATGGTTTTATACATCATTACAAGGAGGAGTGCTGATAAGCCTATGCCCTATGTTTACCTGTGCATTTAAATCATTACTTATCAGTTGATTTTTGTGCTGTAATTAAATATTTTCATTAATAACTGCAAAAATGGGCTAAAACAAGTGCATAGCATTCAGTTTTAATAGTAACATGAGTACATAATGATTGTGGTCCACAACAAGCGAAACTGCAAAGGTATGAAGCGGCAAAGTGGTAGGCATAGTTGGCAAGGAATGATGCTCAATGAATAGCACTAAAATTGCAAACATTTCAACTCATAAAATAGTTTTGTACAAGAGAAATGTTGGCATAAACCCAATAATAATAGTCCAAAAAGTGACTGCAGTAACAACCAATCCCATAAGAATTGAATGTTATTGCTAAATCCTTCAAACCAATACTTGAAGAATTTAGTCCCAAAGAAGGACCTCTCTGAGAATTGGGCATTCCTGTTATCCAGTGCTTACACCATATTTAAAAAGGTAACTATTTAAAAACCCTAAAACAAACTCCATGCTCATGTGAAGTTTGAAATGAATTTGATCAATTCATTCTGTATCTAAAATTCAAATTTTCCTGTGACTTCAATCAACATCTTTATTTCTTCTAAGAAAAAAAAAAAAAAAACAGGATCTACTTCCTGTGTCAGTCACGATTTCACATTTCCATCTTCACCTCTTGGCTAGCTTCCACTTTTTATACACTTATGAGAAATTTAAAAGGAAATTGCATTGCAAATGCTGTGAATTGTTTGTTTCAAATGCAAGTAAAATTTCAAGCACTCATGTGTGACCCACTGAAAAGCTTGAAGTGTGATTGCTCTGCATCATTTACATTTTGGCATCAGCCATTGAAACATTTCTGATTGTCAAGATATCAGAATGCAGCTCTGCTGTCAGAATACATTTCAAGCCTGGGAAATTTTCATTTCAAGCAGACTGCAGAAACGCAATTAGGTAAACACCCTTGGCTAATTCCATTATTAAAACATACCCACATCAGGGCGATGTTAATACCGGTGACAAATTGAGATGATCAGCAAACAGACAAGACATTTGTTTGTGAAGACTTGGGATAAAAGTGACAGGGGAATTTGCAGTTTTTAACTGCTGTAGATAATATCAGAGAATTGCTAAGGTGGTAATTATATGTGATTTAAATTGCAATCAGGTCAAGATGATGAAGAAAGACACCAGAGAGATGCTTTCAGCAAAATTGGAAAACATAAAACGCTCCTAGAAAAATAATAAATAAAACTCTGTGATATTACAGTAGACAGGTTCAGGCAGAATCACAAGTCCAAACTGGGAACAGTGTTTTATTTGATTGTTTTGAGCATTAAATTAGTTTTGCTTCAACAAATAAGGAGTTTAGACACAACTTCCATTTTAATTTGCTATTATGTCCATTTTGACTTATTATCTAAAATGATTTGTCTAAATTTGTTTGATTTTTGCTTTGTTGTAATGTGGAAAAACAAAAAAAAGTCCACCATTAATCTAGAAAATAAACATTACATACCTGTGAAAAGGTAATTTGTGTGTTAATGAGTGAAATAAAGGTTTAACCTTTCAATAAACATAACTTAGAACTTAGTAGAGAACCTTTTAGTTGGTCACCAGGTCTGCAAGCATCTAAGCTGAGAGTTTGATACTCATTTTTACTGATACACTCAAAATCTTCCAGCTTCCTCCAATCAGTCAGATTTTCTCTGAATAAAACCAAATTTGACTGCATTACTTAATGGCTAATATCAAACTGAAATTGATGGTTTTTTTAGCTTGAATTTATCTTTGCGTTTGAATTGAATTGAATTAAGTGCATACTTCTGTATATAAATTGAATGGGTTTATATGATACTGTTTGTAAAGTGTTTTAAGAAGTCTGTTAATTGCTGCTATATAAAGTAAGTGATTAGAAATTGAACTGAATGATGCATCTGAGCATTGTGTACTTGATCTTTTTTTTTTCTATTAAAATGTAATTTTTCTTTGGCCACTCCACTGACCTCTTCAGTGAGTCCTTTCATCGTTTGTATACCTGACTGTTGAGATGGTGTTTTGTAGCTCACACTCAGGTTTTCTTTGCCTTTGAAAACAGCAATGTTGAGTTGATGGCAATGAGTTGGTCTTCACTGTGACCTTTAGATGTCTGCTGAAAGACTCAAGAAAAGCCTGGAACTTTGTGTTCATCTTGCTGCAAGATTTCAATCCACAACACCATGTTGTTCTACGAAAAGGTGTTGACCATCATCCCAACTGCTTTACCATCAGCAGTAATCTCCTGTGTTTATCCCTCGCTTTTCTCATGAACTTCCTCACTCCATTAACCAAGATCCTCTATGAAGCTCCATACCAATAATTTTATATTTCTAAACCTTTTCAAATAATCACACCAACATTTATCACTCTCTAACCAAACTTTTTGCTGATGGTCTAGTAGCTCATTTCGGCTTTGTGCAGATCCATTATCTTGTTCCCAACATCCTCTAACAGCTCTGTGGTCTTTCTTATGTTTGTGGTGGAGAGGTTGGAATAGAAGAACCCGATCCTGTGCAGACAGACCAGGACTGTCTGCATTTAGATGAAACTAATCATGCAATCCTTTTCCCACATGAGCAACCAACCAATCTATGAAAGGAGAATTCTAAGTTAAATACTTGTTTCATTCAATGTCATGCTTATCAGTTTGTAACTAATGTTGTCTATGTATAATATGTGTTATTGTGGATTGTTTTAGCTGATATTCCATCTGTCTTTATCAAAATTAAACTACCATAGAAATGAGAGACTGTTTATTTCTTTTTAAATGAGCAGATCTAATTCTTTCTCCCACTTTTACAGCAGGTGTTAGATTATTACAGATGCGTTTAGATTTTAATTGGCATTTGGGAAAACATAGCAAGCAATCGACAGCACGGAGAGCAATTTAGAGCAATGTAAGGTGGAAACATAAATTGGACTTTGTTTTGTAAGACCTACAGCAATATCTTATGTTAAGTTAACGTAAATACTATAACTTTTCATACTTTTTCATACTTCTGATAATGAAAAGGCTTTAAAAAGCTATAAACTGCAGTTTTGTGTTCATGTTTCTATGCACACATATTGTGTGAAAGGATAAGACAGGAATATAGCACACAAACTAATTTAAATCAACAGGCTATTTTTTTTCTTTCCAATTTTTAAGAGAGATTTTTTACACTTTCTCTCTAAATTTAGGCAACAAACAGCTTCTCAACACTTTGTTTGCAACTCTTTGTCAGGAGGTGGGAATAACATCAAAACCTTAGGCTGAAAAATTTGAGTTTGCAATTTTCTCGGTTGTCTGAGCGATGAAATGTGAACATTTTGCTCTTGCAACCAAACTTTTCTCTCTTTCCCTCTCTTCCTCTGTCTCTTCGTCTCTGTATATACATATATATACATGTATACACATACATGTGAGGGTGTGTGTATATCTTTGTGTGATTCACTTTCTACATCAATTAGAAAAGCCACAAACAGCAGTTCTGCTTTATCACTTAATTATACTTCATAAGGCAACATTGATGGATATTAATGTTAAGGATATTTTACCAATTTTAAGAAGACGACAGATAAATTGCATAACATAAATGAATAGGATTGAACCCAGAACCTCTAAAAATAATATTTCTCTCCATCTGTAGACCATAGTCTTGAGTCATCTCTGTCTTTGAACATTTACTGAATCTGAAAGCTGTCCCCTGTCATTCATAAATGTCATTTGTGGATTTTCCAAATAAAACCACCGTCTCAGTAATAACCAACCAGACTCTGAGACACTGTCCCCTGGGGTTTGAACCTATTTTGTTTTCATCATGACTCATTCCCAGCATCAAGCACTGAAACAACGGCAGCTAAAAGGTGATGAAACGTCAAAGGATAGAACTAGATCTGCTTTGATGTTGAACAGCTGACAGACTAAAGCCACACGATGACAGCAAGATCCACCTGTTGATGCCAATAGCTGCAGGCGAGAAACTTTAAGAGAAATTTGGCTGCACATTCAAACCTTTTCCTTCTTCACACAGATTTCTGGAGTGTCAACATTAAGACATAGTAATCTTTGTCAAGGTTTTGGCTTTACTAAACATGTAAAATCCTGAATCCCAAAGTTTCTTAGATTATGAGTCTTGACCTTTTGCAACTGTCTGACATGCAAGATACTTTCCTGGATAAATCCTTGCAGGTATTATTCCTTAAAGCCTTGATTCTGCTGGCTTACTGCTTCTTCCTGTTAGTGACATTGATTGTGTACTCAAGTTTACCAAGTATGCCAAGTGTTAATCAGGCACTGATTAGAAGGAGTGGAAGGAAAAGAGTTTGAATTGCAATTGATTCACCCCGGCTAAGGGCTGAGATTAGTCTCTAAAAGGGGAGAACCAAGTGCTTTAATAATTAACGTATGTTATTACTGCCCCAGAGTAAAGAATTAAAAGTCAGAGAAAGAGCCCCTAAAACCTTGACACTTGCTTGCCTCATTTATTATCTGTACAAATTTAAGACTAGGCTCTTGAGGGGATTATTTAGGAGAAGAGTTGTCTAAATTTACAGATATTGAACAATCTGTCTTGAGGCAAAGGAACGACAAATGTTCATTCTTTGGAAGGATAAAACCCCGGTCCTGCATACCTTCTGTTAAGGATTAGGCTTTTGTTGTAACCTGAGGAAAGCAAAGAGTCTGTGTAAGGTCCAAAAGAACGCCCTTGAAAAACATTGACTTTGGTTCAAATTGGTTCAATGTCTAGGGAGTTTAATGTTGGCTTCCTCAGCAGAAAGATAAAACGGTACCATTTGCAGGAAATCAAGTCTTGCCAATGGGAAAGAACACTGTGGACAGACGAGGTAGCGGGTACATATTTCTGTTGTTTTTTGTTTGGTTTTTGTTTTACCTATTTTGCTTGGTATGATTCTGAGCAGGTGGAAATAACTGTTGGACACAATGTTCTTGCAGCAAATGTATTTCAAGTCAGGCTATTGACATTAAATTAGCCCGTGATGTTAGGAATATCTCAAGTAATCCACACATATCAAAAGGGGAAATAATCCATGAATATGTTATTTGCAATAAATTTTCATAAGACAGGGAATCAGTATTGAACAGGCTTACTGTAATATATTCTATTATATTGTATCATTGAAGTGTCTCCTGCATGAAGACACTAGCCACATGCATTGTTAGGTTGTGATTTTAACTCCTATAAACTCCATTAACTGTTTTCACTTACTAAATATTCTATTCTATGGGATTAGAGTGTTTTATACATTCTATTCTTTGATACTTTCAGTAGATTTGTATTTTGACTAAAGTCTTTAGACTATTCTTGCAGCTTTGCTTTTGAGAGATTCTTTGGTTTTGTGTTTGGGATCATTCTCTGGATGAAATCTTGTCACTTGTTTCATCTTCAGATTGTTTTAAAGAAGTTCCCAGTAAACTTCTCAGGTTATCCTCCCTTCAGTTTCCTCTCTTCCAGTACGTGCTGAAAAACAACTTCACTGTATGGTCCTTTTGGGTTGATTTGCAGGGCTATTCCTCTTTCAAACATGGTGCATACAGTTATTTTCAAAGAGTTACATTTTAGTTTCATCTGACCAGATTATATTCTCCCAGTATTTCATTGCCTTGTCCAAACGATCAGCAAGAGAGTGTGCAGATAGATTTCTTTCTGGTTCCATTCATTGTTTTCTTTAATGGATAAACTTTATCTGCTAAGTCTAGATCGTTTTGAAGGTCTCTGCAAATGGCCATTGGTTCATAGACAAGTCTTGCTCTTAATTTGCTTTATCCCTCTGTCTGGAATCTTGCAAGGAGCACTTGGTTGCGACAGGTTTATGATTAAATGTTCTTTACTTCTCTAGTATGGTCTCCAGTCCTCGACAGTCGGTGTCCCAAACCCAACACACTTCAAAGCATTGAATCACCTTCACATTCACTTAAGTTACATAGAGCAGTGAGGTTTTCTTTACCCTGCTCTTCTAGGAATACTGTCCTGCATGTTTTAGATGTTTCCCTGCTTTAACGCGCTTGATTCAAATGATTGCAGTTCAGCAAGAGCATGTTAACACTACTTTAGAGTCTTGTTAATGACCTAATTATGGGATTCAGGTGTTTTGACACAGAGACACATCTAAAAGTAGCAGGATGGCTGTCCTCAAGGACTGGAGTTCTACTTCTGTGGTCTAAACATTGCTCGCTGCGGCACTCTGTTCAGAAATATACCATCAGTGAATTGCTACAATCAGATTTAGAAACTCTTGAGAGGGCCCTTTTCTGCCGAAATGCTTCTTATGTGACGTCTTGGTAATGAGAAACCTTTTTACAGGCCATAAATTCAAACTATAAACCAGCAGATATCAATTAGCACTGAAAGGAGCAGGATTGCTGTGAAAACGACAGATTTCAGCTATTTCAGTTTTTCCATTCAGCTTCTGTACTGCATGTTTTTAATACTTATTCCCTGTAATATTCCATTATGCGCAAGTTTACTTATAATCTTGTGTGTTTTTAATTACTTCACCTGCATGGATTACTGTAAAATACGCATTTTCCCCACTTTACATTAAACTGTTTGACTCACAGGGAAACAATCTACATTATAGGCAAGAAACTATAAATCAGTCAAAACAAAAATCTGTCTCTTTCTTTCCTTTAAGTACCATGACTCCAGGAGATGAAATATGTCATGTTTTATGCAGTTTGGCTTCTTAGACTGAAATAATGTGGCCATACGAGCTCCACAGGGACCATTATCATAGAATTTTCTCTTTTTTTAGCTCCATTTATCTGTCTCTCTTCTCGACATCTGTGACACAGGTAATGGATATCCACTGTTTGGAGGGAGCAACTAAATTGAGGCATTTTTCTTTATGCTATTTCCTCTCCTCAGAAGGCATTGCCTTGTGTTCCTTGTAGTCATATTGTACAGTCTTTGTGCTGCTAATACTTCTACACTCTAGACTAAAGCAGTTACATTACTGCATCATCTTCCCTTCAAAGTGTTTTTAGATACACTCCCGTTCATTCCTTCTTGGCTCATCCCTCATTTGGCTGTTTATTTTTTCATCTGCCCCCATCTTCCTTCCTTCACTCCCTCTCTCTTCCTCGTCTTGTCTCTCCTCTGTTCTTCTCCCCAATGTACATCTCTTATCTCTCCTCGTATCCCTACCTTATAAATAATTGATGGCCCATCTTTCACTAGCCTTGTGTAGCTAAAAGGCGACTGAAGTCCTGAGGACAACATCAATGCTAAGCCACGAGTACACCCATTTTTTGTGCGCCGTCTACTTGCTGCAGTTTCTCAGGAGTCACTCTTAACTAATGGCCTACTTAGATTTAAGTAAAAAGTATTTTTTCTGTCTGTTTTTAAAATAGCAGAACTTCAGACGAATTCTGGCTTCAGCCAGTCCACATTCAGCCAGACATAAGAGCCGCATTCATTCTTACATCAGTTTGGAGATAGCTTGCATGTGGGTGTCTGGTAGACTTATGCTGGTACTTGTAAAATTCTGATCTGGTTTATAGACAAGTTTTTTATTGTTGCAAGAAATTACATTGTGTATCATTTGTCGTTTCGTTCAAAGTTCCCTTTCATCTCAGTTTCTTTGATGCATCTTCTGTAACAAATGTTTAGTTTAGTTCCAAATGCAACATTTGATTTCTTTTTAGCATAATTTCACACTAACTAAAGTAATCAACTGGTATCCTTAAAAAATTTTAAATTATCACATAAAACGAACAACTAAAAACATCCACACAGTTATACAACTTTTATGATTACACAAATGCATTGTCATGAACCTTGGAATATATCAGCAGTTACAATTTGATATTTTACAGATATTTTAATCAGTTAGATGTTATTTATTTTAATTTAGCTTTCCAAACTATTACGAAACCTCCTAAAGTTTGTTGTTTCCCTAAGATTTATGTCCAGATGTATATGTTTCAGAGATGTTTGTATTGTTAGCTATTTCACTGTTACAGAGAACGGACATAAAAAATCTCCACAGCTGAAACCAAATCCGTACATGAGGTTTCTGTTTTGTCTTCAGGCTGATATTAACACTGCGGCACATCTAGCGGCTACTTGCTATGTTTTAAGGGTTGATCTTAGGTTGTTGCTTTCATATTATCAAGTTTTAATTGTGATAAGTTCCTCTAGCAAAATGCTCTGTTTTGATGATGTGTACACCTTTAAAAACTGATGTGATAATTTACCATTATTTGCTTATTATCTTATACCAAAAATACTCAGAAAAATCCCTGAGGAGAAATTTGAAAAATATAATGTATAAATGGCACTTTTTCCAGCTGGTCTGAAATGCTGCTCAGCTGGATATGTCACTATGATTTTGTGCTGAAGAAAGGCAGACAACCAAGTCCATACAAAATGAATCATATTCCAATGCACTAGACTAGCATGAAGCACCTCTATTTAATAGGTTTGGATATTATCTACAACATGTTAAATCAAGCAAACAGATTTGCTTTATTCCTAAAGAAATTCCCAATATTCTTTAAAAAGAGTCTGTATCAATTGTGATCTAGTTGTAGACTATTAAAGCTACTAATACTTTAATAATATAACATCTTTGACACTTTTGAGCTACACATTTTGCTATGCACTGAATTAGATCTAAATCTCCCACAGTACATGGTGCTCTCACATTTAAAGAGCAACATATGCATACACTTATTTTATTTTATCTTTATACATAGTTTTATTCATTCATTCATTTTTACGATGTTTTATTGTCATTTTGGGGGTCATGAATTTGTGTTAACAGACAGTTGAAAATATATCTGCATTTTTTATCTATCCCTTTCTAAACCGACAATACATCAAATAAATTAGGCAGCTTTGAAACAAAGAAGGTTTCAATTTATTTATAATTTCATTTAGATTGGAAGTAAAATTAAATACAGTCAGCAAAGTTTCTGTGAGAATACTCTACCAGCATTACCAGGCTTAAAGAAAAGCAGCTATTGTCAGTCAAACGTTCGTTGTCATGATAAATTCCTGTTGCTCCCACTGCAGCCAAGAAACAACTCAAACCAAGAATTTCTAAAAGTTAAAAGTTTAAATTTATGCTTACTAAAAGTAAAATATAAAGTTGAAAAGCTCCTTGATTCTACTGAGAATGACTTAGCATTTTAAAGACTGTTCTACACTGACTGTCGGTTCATCTCACTCTCGTTGAATTACATCTTCCCACATTACTGCAACTCTACATCTATTTTATTGAACAGAGCTTTTCTAGTGTTATTTAAAGGATTACAGTAAACTGTCAGGTGATCTCAGTGATATCAGAGATCTTGTAAAAGTAAATAAAGTAAACACAAGGATCATCTTTCCCAAGGGTTGTTGACTCAGTTTTCCGACACTAGCCACCAGTTTCTACAAACTCATGCCTGAAGGGATGGTATTGATCTCTGATAAATCTGCAATGAATAAGGCCATTCTCAAATGCATTTGGAAACTAGTTTGATATGATGAAATTTCCTGGCATCACAGAGTGCAGGAAAGAAACCTCTTCCTAAAGCAAGCCAAAGAAAGTGTTAGACACACATCCTCCCCAAACACTGTTATCTCACAAGAGCAAATATGCAAGTATTTTAAGTATTCATTATTTACATCCTCGTTTGCTTGCTGGCTGTCTGCTTTTCCGTTCCCTGAGGCGACTCGCTGTGTTATTTGGCACATTTACAGTTTTATATTTGGGGAATCCTGTCATAAAGGCGACCTACTTGTAAATAATAATGCTTTGTGGACAGAAACTCCAGCTCTGTTTCATTTAGAAAACCTTTTTATTTGTTCACTGACTGATTTAAATAAAATATCATGAGGTCCCATCAGATTGAAATGTATTCAGGAAGAATCAAACTGCATATGATGTAGGAGGAAGAAATTATTGATATTATCAAACAACAAAATTCTGAGAGATGAGATTCAGCATTTAAATTAGACTTAGCAAGTTGTATGTTTTTTGTACACAACATTGATGCTTGCTGATTAATATGTTAATTTAAATGGGTGTATTTCAATGAGTTTTTAAGGTTTGTTTTTGACAATTCAAAGCTGACAGGAAAATCTGGTTTTGTTCAATGTTTTTTATCTTGTTTGTTTAGTTTCACAGGGCTGAGCATGTAGGTCTAAACAAAACCCACATTGAACTGCATCTATTTGCTTTATTGAACGGCAGCTCTGCAACATCCCATGAAAATCCAATTTGATCTCCTCACTTCTGACCTTGGTTTATTTGTTCTAATGCTACATGAAAAGTGTAGCCTGAAACTGAGCGTATGGTAACAGATTGCTGGTTTTCTCTCTTTTTACTGAACTCAGTTTGAAAAATCTAGAAAATGAGCCACACATTGATCAAAATGTGCTTTTGTGCAACGAAAGCCTGAAATACAACTAAAGCTCTTGCAGTGTGCTCTTGCATATTCTATAACAAAATGCAAGCAGTCTTTGACCTTTTCATCTTCTTAAATGTCAGACATTTTTTAAGGAATGTGTTGTTTTTTTTTACTCCACTGCTTACATAAGAAGTTCCTCAAGGTTCTGCTCCGGACCCAATCTTGTTTTTGCCTTGCAGGTTTTCTTTGTGGTTAATTTTAGCAGATATAATGCAGTCAAAAATAAAAACTGAAGATTCTATCAATTCTTATAAGTTTTCAAAACAGCTCAAAGTAAAACATTTTTAATCTGACATATATTTATGAACTTCACTTTACAAGACGATTTTTTTTTTTTTGGTTTCTTTCTGTTGTTATATAATTTTGAGTTGTTCCTTTCAAAAATATTTTCTGTCTAAAATAGTGGTGAAGCTATTATTTGGATTTGAAGAGCTTTTTCCATTTTAGTTCCTTTTATCAGCTCTGACACCTGATAAAAGGTGTCTTAGTCACTGCAATTTTATCCCAAACAATTTCATATCTATGTTATTATTACTATCACACCATATCAGACTATTTTTATTTTTTGGGTTTTTGATTAATTACGGTGTAAATATAGTAAAGATACAAATATTTATTTAGCTGTATAGTTTTTAATTATTTTATATTTATGTTTTATTTCCATAAATCATATAACACATTTAGGCCAGTCTACTTCAACAAAAATACAATTATGACTGCAACCAAACCAAGTATGGAACAACTTCCTTGATAGATATAGATATAGACATTATTTGTAGAGGACATACAATATCTCTTTACAGTACATTATATGTGTAGAGCAAAGAAATGTACTTTCAATGGTTGGTTGTCAAAGCAGTTCCTAAAGCTTTAGATACATGATCAGTTGTTCTGCTGTTGACAGCTCCTTTTTATACCCAATGAAGATGGTTAAAAACTACAGAAGTGGGGATTAGTGAAGGTATGAAATGACAAGCACTGTCATGCCACCATCATTCATAAAATTATTCTTTTATTTTTATATATATATATATTATGTCCCCGTAAGAAAAGACGTAATGTCAGTGTACAAAAACACCTTATCAATATTCACCAGTTTACAAAGATTTGTTTCATAGATTTCAGTAATTGGTCATTCTAGAAATTGCTGGACTTCTTTGGCAGATTTCTTGAAATATTTTTTTTTTCTTTTATTATTTTTCTGTGCTTGTTTACTGTCAGTTTACCTGTAATTTTGAAAAAGCAGCAATTGAAAACATAAACAGATGGCTCGAGGTGATCTATGGTGTTTGTTGAAAACTGAATTTAAAATAAATTCAATGCAGTTTATTTATATAGCACCAATTTCCAACAATATTCACCCCGGAGCACTACACAGACAAAGTAAACAGGTCTTCCAAAGGAGTGTATATATACATATATATGTGAACAACAATTTGTTTCTGTTGGTTCCTTCCTAACAGATGGCACTGCAGATATTTTTGAGTCTGTGTGCTTATTTGTGTCCTCTCGAGTCGAAACCATTCGCTGCTGTAAGAAAAAGAAAATGGAAATATCTAATGAAAACTCTGCCAGAGCCAATAGTGATGTTTGTCCAGTTATCTCTTTTTAAAAGAGGCTTTTTTCCCTCTCACTCTGTTTTCTCCAGATTGATCGCTATGCTCAGAGGGATTTGAAGAAGGGCCTGCAGCTTTTCGGCGCTGAAGGCAACGTGGGTTTGACCAACGCCTGGATGATCGTACAAACTGATGTAAGATGTGAAATGTCTGTACTAAGTGCTTTGAATTGGGGAGGTGATAAAACACTTAGGTCATGTTGCTTAAAAAAATATGTGCATACCATTCAATATTAACCTCGGTACCATTTCGCTACATAAGTTAGAGACTCTTCTGTCAAAAGAGATACATGACACTATGACTGCATTATTAATGTGACAAGGGTTATTTTTGTTTTCGACATGGTTTCAATTTATGTGACACTTTGAAACACCATTTTACAGTGCATGTCCTCATAGAGGGCATCATTTATATTATAAACAAAAGGCGATGTTTAAGAGTCACTGATGATGTTATTCTTACATTTTTTCCAGCTGGCTTTTAAATGTCCAGATCCATTCGTTGACAAAAACAATGACGCTATTGATGTAAAAGAGACTTTGATAAGCCATTTACAATCTTTTCCTGCTTAATGCTGACATATATATTATATACAATTCAAGTTAACAAAAATTAATACAACATAAAAACTTCATGGCGTTGGCAGGGTTACGTTTCTTCAAATGCAATTACCATCATAGTCAAAGCAGATTAAGTTGTAGTTATACCAGCAAGCTTTGGTCCCAAAACTGTCTGTTTTATAAATAGAAAATTTTGCATAAAAAGTGATTAGATTTTTTAGGCTCAAAGTGCCCATGTACACATCCAAAACAATAAAGGAATGGAAAGAGGGAAAACTGAAGCTATTTTTGGTGTCCTCTTAATCTCAAAGGTCTAGAGAACTTTAATAAGGTAGAGCAGCCAAATATTGCCAAGTCCTGATGTGGGATGCTGGTGGACTCCTACTATAGAAGAATGTATCATAAAATGAAATGAAAAAAGTGATTCAACAAAGTATTAGCATAAATGTGTGCACACCTAGGTATGCAGAATGTAATTTTTTACATTGCAAAAGCCTGTAGTTTTAATAGGTGTGTACATTTCTGAAAGCCACTGTAGTCATTCTTCTTTGGTACAATTAAAGTGTAGAGTGCTTTGTCTAAGAAGGGTGGTAAAATGCAGTGAAGGACTGTAATGCAAACATCATAGCTAATCTTTGTTTCCAGCTCAAACTTTGATGTGCTTTTTCCTTTGTCTTTTTCTTTTTTTATTTCCTCTGGAAAGAAAATGCAATATGAGAGGCAAAGATTGGGAATTAAAGGCGGATGCTGCAGCTGAAAAAAAACCCTTTGGGAGACTTCAAATGATAAATTGCACTCTTCGGGGCTCTTGAATGCATTTCTGTACCTCGTAGTTTTAATCCATTAGCCAAAGTTTGACTCTTGATTGCATGTGTGTGTGCCCACGTGCAATCAAGTGTCTGGTAGGTTTACTGTTTGCATTTGCGTCTGCGGCAAATGAGCAGACATAAACGATGACAGCGGAATCTATTGCTATGCAAATCAATGCAGGTCCGCATCACTTCGTGTGGATGATAACCTGCAGAGCTCTTATTTTCTCTGCATTCAGGATGAACAGAATCTGCATGAATAAGCCATCGTTTGAAACCGTAGGTACGCAAATATGAGTGCGCGCTTTTATCCCTGTAGGATCAGCGCCGCTGTCTACTGGAGAGGAAGACCATTAAAACGCAGCTCTCATTCTGGTACTCCCTTCTTCCCAAACCTCTTTCATTCATGCTGAGTCACTGAATGAATAATAAGGCACATGTCCTCGGACCAAAGGACACCTTGGATAATATTTATAGCCACTTACAGGACAGAGTATGTACAGCTAAAATTTAATATTTACATGCACTATAAGACGTGACCTTTTGTTCTGTAAATCACCTTTCCTGCTTGAATCACTTGGGATTGCTAAAATTATTTCTGTTTGTTGAATGCCATAGTAACAAGAAGTTATTTGGAGAGTTTTCATATTCATATTTCTTGAATAGTGATTTGTTTTGTCAACTTGACATTAACCAAGAAATCATGATCTGACATAAATTTGTTATAAACGTATTACTGATTAAACTTTAGCTTTAATAACATAAAGCTACATAATTTTTAAAGTTTAATCAGTAATACTTTTATGACAAATTTATGTCAGATCATGATTTCTTGGTTAATGTGAAGTTGTCATAACAAAGACATTTTTGTCTAGGTTAATGACAAGTTGTCATAACAAAGGCATTTTGAATAATGCCAACTTTGTATTAAAAGTGTCTTGATTTAACAAATGACACTTTATGACAACAGTCATAAATAGTCATGAAGACTTACTCATGTTCATGACAGGTGTTATGTCATGTTTATGACGGTGTCATGACAGTCTTATTCACAAACCGTCAAATAAAGTGTTACCATTATTTGTAATCTTAGCAGGGAATATTTGAAGTTAATCTTTATGTTTTGATAAATTGCACACCTGATCTACTCATCAAGTGGGTGAGCAAGTCATAAATTAACACAAGTTTGTAATTCTGTGCATGCAGTGCAGAAGGGAGTGGCTCCAGCAGTAATGTTCCTGCACTAGGGACAGTTTATCATTTCACTGATGAATTGGATTTCACTGAAAGTCATGATGTCCTCTTATCAAAAATCTATAACAATTCTTTTATAATACGGCTCAAGAAGGAGAAAGGAGAGAAACTTTGGGAAAAATGGGATCATTTTATTGCCAAAGGTGTGTAACAGTTAATTTTTGTGACTCCACACCACTCGATGTAGATTAAAAGAAATAGGTGAGTTTCAAAATTGTAAAAGAAGGTTTGGAAAAAATATGCAGGAGAAGCCAAAGATCAATGTCAGACATGTTTGGCAAATATAAAATATGCCAATCTTAATCCTGGTAGTGGATAATGGCATAGCTCCCATAAGCTTGCTTCTGTATTTTCATAAAACAGAGATGTGAAGTAGTTGCCTTAATATTCCATAACTCTGATCCTGTGTTTTGTGCAGTTTCGTTGCTGTGGAGTCGCCAACCACACAGACTGGTTTGAGGTTTATAATGCCACCCGAGTCCCAGACTCCTGCTGCCTGGAGTACAGCGACAACTGTGGACTAGACAACCCAGGAACTTGGTGGACTGCAGTAAGTTGGGGCATATTAATCAGTAGAGTACATGTAAAAGCATATGTAAAAAAGGGCTTTTTTCTGTTACTGTTTAAAGAAATCTGTTTAAATTATAGTTGAGTCTCCAGATTGCACCGTCATGCATTCTTACAGCGCCTTGCAAAAGCATTCTTACCCGTTAAAGTTTTTCAAATTACAACCACCATGCAATACTGTATGTATTTTACTGTGTTTATATATGAAACACCAGAAACAAGCTTACAAATTATTTTAGATTCATATCTGCAAACTGCGGCTACTTTGAAAAATCTAAATACAATCCAATGCCTTTGGAAGTGTAAATAATTAAGAGTCCTGCCTTTTGTATCGTAATCCCAGTTTAACTGTTCTGTCAAAATGTTAGAGGTTAGTGAAAAACTTGACCGTTTTTATCCACTGAGTGAGGAAAACCATCAGCAAAGGATTCAAAATGCAAGATTTTCCTAATGATACAAAAAAGTAATTGGTTTATATAGCAAAGCATGATCCACAACCCCCCCTAGGAATATTCCCTAAAATTGATTTGCAATCTACAAACCAAATATAAAGCTTATCTGCTTAGCAATAGAATGAAAACTCCACATTGTGAATACCAATGCTGGGGTCATTTGTTAATCAAACAAATTCAGGTCATTCTGTGGCATGAGCAGCATGGCACCTTAAACAGCATGATTCATAGATAACATCTGCTTTTCTATTTTTGAAACCCACAATCTCCTCCCGTGCCCAGCATGTTCCACAAAGACAAATGAAAATGCAATAAAAAAAAAAAAGAACCAACACATAGCAGCAAACCATGCAGCAACAGAAGAGGTGGGAAAAGGTACTCTACTCTGATGATAACAAAACAGAACGTTTTTTTACCATACAAAGAGAAAAAGTGATACTGCACAAATCTGAACATACCATCACTGCTGTGAAACATGGCGATGATGTGAGGAGGATTTTCTGTAGCAGGAACAGGGAAGCTGCTCAGTGTCAATGGGATGGATGAACCTAGATGGTATTCCTAAAATAAAATACAGCCACAGTTACAACAAAATCAAGCCATAGTCATGTTTTAGAATGGCCCAGTCAAAGTTCAGACCTAACCCAAAGTTAAGAAAATTCTAAATTGATGTTGAAGATTGGTGTCCAATGAAGCTTGAGCTGTTCTGTAAAAAATGGGCAAAGATGCTACTTTCCAGAGATGCTGTATACCTGCAAAAAGCAGGAATTGACTTAAGGTGACTGAATACAAATGCATTTAAAACACTGAAAACTATTAACCTTTTTCCTTCTACTTTGCAGTAATTCATGAATGAATTTAGTCACAGAAAATCTTAGTTAAAGAAATTTTCAGACTTGTAACGAGAATCACATCTGGAAACCTTCAAAGGGTATCTTTGCGAGGTACAGAGTGTTTGTTTTAAATGCATTTTGTCTGAGGTCCATTTTATACAACAATCAATATTTAAAATATTTGCCAAAAAAGAAAAAAAAAGACTGTTCTGGACCTTCTGTACGCATTTTTAAAAAATTATTTCAGGCGTTCACAAGCAAACAGCTGGACCAAGAAACTTTTATTCATTATTACTAATACTGAATTTGCCACATTTCCTAAAAGGGCTGACTGCTGCTGCTACTAATGTTTTATTTAACACATGATTAGCTTTAGCGTTATTTCATTTTAGGCAGTTGTACCGCATGGAGAGTTGTTTCACTTTCAATTTCTGTTGCAATATGTTTAAATAAACCTTAACACAGAGAATGTGAGATGCATGCACATTTTCAGCCCTTTGGCCTGTTGTGTATCTCTTTAAGAGCACTTATTAAAGGGTCACAGTGATGGTTAATCCTGTCCCAATAATATGAGCCACTGAAACCAGAGTAGAAAGAATAAAAAAAATGACTGATCTACAAAAGGAAGCTTCACAGCAGCATACGGCACCATGACTGTTTAAATAGCCGGCTCAGAGGAATAGAACAAGTTCTGTAATTTTCTTCTAATGAATGAGGAGCTGTATTACTACTTTGTGGACAGTATGGAAACACATTAGTCTCCATGTAATTTAGAAGCACTAGAAGTTGCCACTAATGAGGAAATTGAGCATGTTCAGATAATATATATGGGCAGATAGTATTAGTTGTTTTATTGCACCTTAATGAAGAACTGAAATTACTCCACCTTCATGTGGAACTGTAAATCAAAGCTGCAGACTGTAGAAATGAGTGTGTTAATGTAGCTATTAAATCTAATGTAACACGTTTCCCATATGAGTGTCCACTTGCTCTCTTAAAATTCTCCTTACTAGCTAAAGCATTATTTCAAGTTCTAAATAAAAACAAGGCAAAAATTACTTTTTGTCTTCATCATACAAAATGTTTTACACCAAAAGAAGGAAATTGAAAAATTTTTTTAAAAAACCCTTCCAATATTCCCCTTTCTCCTCTCAAGTCTTAAAACAAGATTTATTGAAGCCTTCTTTTGCTCTGGATTCTCATCTCTGAACAGTCTACTGTGGTTTCAGAAGTCTAATCACAGTCAGCCTCAAACAATGATCTTCTCTTGGCAGCTGGGGCTTTTTTACCCTAAGCTTTTGTCTGCTGTGACACACTAAACCCGAGGCTTCCAGTTTTATGCGTTCTTAAAACAATGGATTCGCACACAAAATTGGAGTGACAGTAAGAATGGCAGACCTTTTTTGTCCTCCTAAATTATACATTTAGGGTTAAAATTCAAGACATGCTTTTTGCTCCTTTATGAAGTAAACAAGAACAACCTTTTGATATCCGGAAAGACATTTTAACTAATATGCCCAAGATATGAAAACAGGAACTTAAATCAGTGCATTTACTGCATTTCTAGCCATCCATTTATTTGTCTGGATGTTCATCAATCCATTTGATCACTGAAGTAAGAAGTTCAAGAATACCTCTGACTAGCAACACTCTTCATATTCTGGTAGTTCCCAAATATTCACAGACCAGAAAAGATATTACATTCTCTCCAGTGAGTTTGAGTCTGCCTCAGGTTCTGCTCCCAGTGGGAAGTCCCAAGAAAGAATCCAAAGAAAGGATGCTAGGAGGCAACTTGCTACGGTGGCTGAACCACCACAGCTGACTTATTATGAATCACTGAATGACTTCATTCCCTGCTACTCACGGATGCCTGAGCTCTTCACTCTCTACCTCTAAAGCTAAGCCCAGGAACTTTGCAAGAAGTTAATTTTAGCCACTTGGATATGGGATCCAGTTATTTCAGGCATTATCTACATTTTATGAGGCACCATGGAACATTATCTGCAAAAAGCAAAGATCTGACCTTGAGTTTCCTGAGTCATATACCCCTCTCTCAACAATGATACCTTGAAAATCCACAAATGAATCAGAAACTAGGGACAACCTTGATGATTATATCTTATGGTAGCGTTTAATAGTACCAGATAGCCGCTAAATGCCCCTGGACAACACAACCAACCTCTTTGGGTGCCTCAGCTATTTTATGAGGGTAATGACTCCACTTTTCCTTGGACAAGATGGATCGAAAGCCATTTTGGAGACTTAAAAAGACTCAAACATTGTTTCTTTTGAGAGCAGCTGAGTTTTTCCACTTTTTTTATAGAGGTTTCAATCCCCTTAAGAAACAGGTTTAAAAAAAATATATGTCAACTTACCTAAGACTTACCATGAATAACTTCATCATTTAAAAGCATGTAACTTAATGGTCAGATCAATGCTCAGTCTGTACATGTTGACAACTTAAAACAGTAAAAAAAAAAGAATAATAATAAAATGTATCTGGATTCATAAAGTTGAAAATATTTCCAAAAGATAAAGAAGTAAAAAATCCCTAAAATGTATCCACAAAATGGAAAAGGTTACACAGATCTAATGGCAATTTATTTTTTTTATTTTTGCCTCACAAATTAAAAAAATGTAAGCTTTACATTCAAAATATTTACCAGTGTGTTTGGAGAACACCTCTCATCCTCAAATAAACCATATCTAAGACAGATGTGCATATGATGCATGTATAAAAAACATAGCCATACATTACAGAGGATGCATTCGTTTACTAAAACATCACCGCTTCTCAAATTAAACAGATGGGGGAAAAATGTGTCAGAGTAACAGCTGAGCAAACTGCAGACAATGATTATTGTGATACTTTACCAAAGTATCTTTACATCATGATAATCTGCAAGCAGGAGCAGTAAAATAAAAAATGTGTTTGAAGCTCATTATCATCATCAGGGTCTTAAGAGTATGACAAAAATAAGATACAGTAGTCCAGCAGTGCAAATGCTATCAAAGAACATCATAATGAGTGAAGATGATGAGGGAAAATTGGCAATGATGTCTGTGTGTATCATCTAATAATGCTGTTGCTACAAAATGGTAAATGGGCTGTTTCAGAAAGCGCATCGAGTGTGCCAGATGCCGCCTCAAGAAGCGTTTCAGTTTGTCAACCTGCAGATTGAGTGGGTGGAACTTCACTTTTTTAAACATGTCACACCTTGTGGGTTGTTTTGTTGCCTGACATCCATACAGTATAGAATATGAGAAGATATTTATATTGAAACCATGTTTCAAGTCTTTTGAGCCAAGAAAGCTCATGTATTTTATAAATAGATGTTCAAAAAGAAGAGAAGAGAAAAGCATGTTGAAACTAAAATTTGAAAGTACGCTACGTGTAAAAATTGACATAAACTTGGCACTCTGTGCTTGTAAAGCTCTGACTACAGTACAGACATTCTCAAATAAAGTGAGTGTATTCAACTATGTTGAATGAGTTACCATTAATTGATAGATGTATTTCATGCATTTTCTATTAGGTGAATGTACTGAGTAATTTCTTCAGTATTTTAAATTGTGCTTAAGTTAAATCTGAATAGAGGGAGTGTGTGAGAAGTTTGACAAAACAAATCACCGAAACCAGCAGGTTATTTTCCCAGAATTTATAGTATTTTTTGTAAACTTACAAAAACCTTTATTGGAATTTTCAAATTACATTTGAGAAATTACATGTGGTTTAGACAGAATTTGCAGCTTGCTTTCTTAAGATACCCCAGAAATCTGCTGGAACTTGTAGTTCCTCGACATTTATAGAACATACTTACAGGGTGCATTCTAGTTGTTATTATAATATCTTCTAGTTGTTACCAGTTTAATTTCTGGAAATCACAGATTAGTTGTTTAGTATTTATAAGTTACTCCCAAGTAACTTGTACTTGACAGAAAATTTCAGTTATTTTCTGGAAATTTCTAGAACTTTAAAGCTATTTAAAATAAACAAATAAAATCAAAGCATAACTTGCTGTAAAACATTAAGTGTTTTGATTTTGTATTTATTTTTGTATTTTCTTAGTTCTGTATTATTTAATTTACACTTAAAATATTCTACTGGAATGCAACTGCAGTGTATTGCATTTCTCTATTTGATTTTTAATCCTATCTTTGTCTTTCACGTCAGTGATTTAATTTGATTTGTTTTTTAGCTTTACTGTTATTGTGATGCAAATATTTTAAAGCATTTGTATCAGAAAATGTTTCCTTCTGAGAAATGCTGTCATGATTTCTCAAATGTTGAGGATGAAGCAAGTATCGTACCAAACAACATAAAAAAGGTAAATTGTAAATGTCTACCCCTAATTAATAAGTGTTTGTATGGATGAGTTAATCAAATGAAAAAGTTGCATGCTTGAAACAAATCAGTCTTTTTTTTTTAAAGAAATCTTTCTTTTTTTTAATCTTAAATATAATTCTTGTAGAGAATGAACTTGCATTGGGAATATTTGAATTTGAGAAGCAGCTTTAAATCATGGTAAAGTTCTGCTGTTTAAAGCAGGAAAGCATATGCTCATTATGCAATGTGTTGTGGAGTTATTGGAGAACCCAGCTGCAGGAAGGAGGGCAGCAGGATCATGTTTGAGGTGATTTGCAAAAAACACAAGCAAACACTAAAGAAAGAACAAAGAGACGAGAGAATATGGAGTACACAAGGGCAAATAACAAAGAGATCTGTCAAAGAGTGACTGAGACAAAGATGCTACATTGCTGTGGAGGTTGATTGCTGGGAGCAAGTGCAATTTATCAACAGATGGGTTGAAGCTTAGGGAAAACAGGATCTAAAGCAACTGAGGGAGAATGTCTGGAATAAACAGCATGAATACACAGAAAAACTAACTAAACAGAACACTTTGCTCAACTAATGGCCTAAAAAGTGGCAAAAAAAAAAAAACATGAACATGTGCAACGAAGAAAAACATACAGAAAGTCAGACAAATTACGTAAGAAAACCCAGTCTATTAAATGAAGCATCACCTAAGCACTACAGCGAGAGAAAAAAACTCAAACCAGAGTTTTTATATATGACAAACTTAAACTACAGAACACTGGCAAGCTTCTGGAAATTAAAAATTAACTAAATATGGAATCCAACGTAATAAAAGAAAAGCATTTTTACTGTCTTGGTCTATGTAAGACCGAGACATAACATGCATGTTGAAGATGCTGGTTGCAGGTTTAGAACTGTGTTCTCTGATTCAAAGGCTTTCCAGGAACAAACTGCATCTTTTCCCAACCTGTGAGCTTTTTCCAACACGTTTCTGAAAGCTGTTCTACACGAACATGAAAATAAAATAAGCGTGTTTTGATTCCTGCAGGAAATTTTGTTGGCTTCCATGTAGACCTCTGAATTCCAGCAAAAAAGGGCACTTTAGCAAATTATTTGTTCATGTTGTGTATCTGTTAATTTGTCACCTCTGTTCATGCCATGTCTCCGTTCCAACAAATAGCTGCATTCACATCTTGCAAACACCTCCCAATTTGAGACATCTTTTTATAATTACATTCACATTCCCATGCCGCCTGTGCTTTGCCAGTAACATCCGATTAAATTCATCTTGTCAAGCGTCTCGGATTGAAATCAAATCCACGTTCACTCCAGTGATTTCTCAATTGAGTTTAATACTGACGAAGAGAAGTCAGGCGTGCCATTCAAGGCCGACTTAATGTTATTGAAGTGTCTTGAGGCAGATATAAATG
The DNA here is from genome assembly GCA_903067065.1 of Brachyrhaphis terrabensis. NCBI lineage: Eukaryota > Metazoa > Chordata > Actinopteri > Cyprinodontiformes > Poeciliidae > Brachyrhaphis > Brachyrhaphis terrabensis. The sequence goes on along the minus strand of CAEGAG010072924.1, from coordinate 2,132 downwards.
TTTCCTTTCCCTCATGCAAAATTAATAAAAACATACAGCATTTCAGTTTTATGATGAACATGGTAGAAATAAATGGCCTGTGCAAGATACGTGTGGAAGAAAGGTACAGAGTGGCAATATTTCTGCTAAAGCACAAGAAATATTTTTACTTTTTCTTTTATTGCTAGGCAGAAAATGAAATCCTCAACTGTGTGATGATGTGAACCCACAATGAGGCAGTTTGAAGGCTGGATTGATTGGTGCAGACAGAAATAGACAGGTCTCAGCAACAAAGAGTGAGCTGTGGCGCAATTAAGACAATGAAAGTAAATAAAAGTACAGGGGCTACATTCATAGAGGCAGAAAAAAACTTTCAAGATACAAGGATCAGTTTTAGTTGAGCAGCAGTTTCCTATCCACAGCAGATGAGCACTTGTACATGTTTTTCTAAGGAATTAAAAGACAGAGCTAACCTCGAAGTTATTGGTAAATAATTCTAGATTGTAAATCTGTTTTTTCAGAGTATAAATAGATCTTAGCTCTTTTACAGACATTTTCCAGGGTTATCACATTTTCAACTTCATCTATTCTGTCTGGCTTTTAATTGAAGTTATTTACTAACCAATATAATGTATTATTTCATTCGGATTCTTGCAACTTTCATATTATGTCTTAATATTTGGTATTAATCATGACAAGTACTGTTGTAACAATCTCTTGGACTACAAGTTTTGTTTTTGTAACTTTGGTCTAGTTAAAGTTTGTTTTATTTAGTGATTATGATATGCTTATATTTGCAATAATTCTTGTGTTTTGTTTTTCTGTCTTCCCTGGTTTACTCACTGCTTTTCCTCAGTGACTGGGTTTTATAGTGTACCATATCTGTTCCTTCTATGTCCATTTACTTGTCTGTTGTTCATTTAGTATTCAGACTCCCAGGTGTGAATGCTGAATGTTTCGAATAATCCACAAGTGCAACATGACAGATGTGGCCTTCAAATAGTAGTTGTATTTATACTGAGATTAAATTATTACACATATATAGACTACTGTATTTACTAATTAGGTATGTTGTTTTCATTTGGGTGTATTAGGTTAAAGGGAGGAAACACATGGAAGCCATACATTGGGTTTTCATCTGTAAGGCATCCTTCAAAAACAACCTTTTCCTTTCAGCTCACATTTCTCCCTTACTTTGCTGATATTTATGAAATTTTAAGGGGCATGAACAATTTTACAAGGCATTGTACAACAGTACCTCTGGGAGAATCAGAAACATCTAAGATGCTTTTTGAACCTACATAACATTAAAATATGGTACATTCATGTCTTATGGATGTACCAAGGTGTGGATTAGAGGGAGTACAAACTACAAAATGTCCTGAAACTGACAGCAATACACAATCCATGTTTGCATCCTTTGGGACATCCAGTGTGGTTGTTTTGCCAATGGAATAGCTAATAAAGGTTAATCTAAAGTTGGATGGGCACTTTCATTTTCTATGCGAGGGGAAAACAATAGGGATGAGTTGCTGTCAGTTCAGGGGGGCAGCCAAGATAAAGGAAACATTGATAGGGTTCCCTTAAAGAAAGACATGCTGCCATTCAGCTCTGAAAACATTGAAAGGCCCAGTAGGATTGTTGGCAGAGTTCCATGAAGTCAACACCAACCACGGCTTTAAACTTTTGAAAGGGTTGGACACAGAGCTCTTCCTGTTGTTTCTGTGTGTGAACATTGATTTGGTTTAGAAAGGGCTAGGGTCAGTGGTCAGAAGTCAGTGGACAGCTTGAGTAAGTTAATAGTTTCAGCAACCATCCCTGTCTCTCAAAGGAGGTTTTTTTTGTTTGTTTTTTTTATAAAACGTACCATTCACTTATTTCCTTCACATTTAGGCTTGACGGGGCACAACCTCAGTTTCCTGCTGTTCAGAGAGAAGGAACTGCACTAAACAGTAACGTCTTCTACTCTTACACTGTGAGAGTAGAAGTGTAAGGATAGGGATCTATGTAGGGAGCTACATAGATCCCTACAGAGCTACATAGATCTGTAGGGAGCTACAGATCTATGTAGCTATCTCTGTAGCTCCCTACTGTAACTGTAAGATCCAGGCACAACTCAGACATCTATCCATCAGTAAAACCTTAATTACTCC